>CCAG010001524.1:0-59811 GCA_001077435.1 Glossina morsitans morsitans
TTGTATTTATAAGTATTTTTTTGCATGAGTTTGGTTTGCCATATTTTTAAGTATTAATTTTGCATAAATCACTTAATTTAATTTGAAAAGTTTTAACTCATGAAATTCTTATCGTTTTCCACTCAATTTCAATGTTATTGATTTTCTACTCAATTAAATATTACTTATACGCATGGGCGGCATTTCCAAGAAAGCAGTCATTAATACAATCACAGTCTACACTTGAAATGTATTTATTATTGTTAATTTGTTGTTAGAATGAGAAATTAGAATTAAGTCCATTGACGGCTTGCCACGAATCTGTAAACTCAGTACGTACAACATATGCTCATAGGTGAATATGTGCTTTTTTATAGACAACATATCTGTAGCAGGAGGACAAGTTACTGCAGTTTAACTTAATTGAACATTAACTGATCAGATCAGAAGATCCGAAGTACAATACGTTTTACAAAACTTAATATCGAGATATTTGCGTTCCTTGCTATGCACGTCTAAAGCGCAAACTTATTTAAATAAAAACGGATCACTAATGCTTGCCATTGAATTAAGAGGTTTTTGTTAACCTGTGAAGTGCTTGCGGTGTTTTGTAACTTCAAGGTTGACTTAAAACCAATTTTTCCATTTTGGAAAACGTTTCGAGTGCATGGTCATGGTTTTAATGTATATACTGACACTCCCAACTGCTAATTTGCATATAAAACCAGTTAAGCCATAGAAAAGCCATAGAAGACGTAGAATAGATTTTAGATGAAATGTGGTCGGTCCTAAGATTCTGATTCACTTATTTTAACATTTAGTGCACCTAGCAGACAGCATTGCGCCGAAAGTTGCTTTATTAGTCTAAGAAACAATTGAAAAGTAAACAGAATATCACAAGTTCATGTATGTATGTGTGCTAAGTACATTTTGTAAAGGTTTCCTATAAAATATGCATAATTTTCAATTATCTGCATGAAACGCAATTTCTTTAAAAGCTTACTTCGTCCTCGGTCCTATTTCGTCAAATAAACAAACAAAAGAAATTTCACGATTTCGACGTTCGCTATCTATACATACGTACGTATTATTATTAAAATTCGTTTATGAATGAAAAATGTGGATATAATTGTGAAGTAGATATTTTTGCACAAATTTTTTTTGTTATTTCTTCCGCTGTCTTGGTCGTATTAAATAAAATCTTTCTTCTTATCCTCGACATATAAACATTGCAATGCAAGATCAGAAAAAGAGAAAATAAATAAATCAATAAAAAAAAGGGAATAAAGAAAATTAAGAAAACATTTACCTGTTTGCTTTTCAGCGGCTTTTAAAGTGTAGCCTTCCAGTAAAACCGGTTCACTGCGACCACGCAAATTAATAGCATAAACGAATATTTTAAAGAAACGGCCTGAATCGAGGCCAGGCGCACTTAGTACGGGGTATTTCGATGAAATGTTGGCTTGCAAACTGGCTGATTGCTGTTCAAATATTTCCATAAGAAACCATTGACGTAAACCGCCGTCAAATCCTGAATGTTTGAAGAATAAAACATCAGCAGCAGCAGCAGCAGCAGCAGCAGCAATAGCAGCAGAAATAAGAAGCATAGAAAAGAGGGAGGACGAAGAAAATACAGAACAGCACTTAAAATGATGAAATAATAATCAAAAGAAACTGAATATACGGATATTAAATCTCTTGCATTTTATATTGAATAAATATAGACTTTCACAAGAAAATTTATACACATGCCAGGCACCGTACGCATGTGGAAGTGGATGTTCAACATTGCATTTTACATTGCATTTTTCCATTCTTCTATTTAGTTCAGTATTTCTCTCCGAACATTTTTATACATTTTTTGTTTAACTTAATGCACACAATAAAGACGTTTATTGTTTTTTTTTTTTTTTTACATGACATCCAGAGAATATGTTTTATATTCCTGTACACTCACCAGAACTTATTATTACTGACTCTTTTTTTTTCAATGAATGTC
Organism: Glossina morsitans morsitans; assembly: GCA_001077435.1. Taxonomy (NCBI): domain Eukaryota; kingdom Metazoa; phylum Arthropoda; class Insecta; order Diptera; family Glossinidae; genus Glossina; species Glossina morsitans. The sequence goes on from CCAG010001524.1 coordinate 1,979, forward strand.
AAATTTTTACTTTTCGTCCCTTTGCTACTGTAGAATCTATCTATCTGTCGGTCCATGCCTACGCCAGGCGACCCTCGACCTCTCAAGTTCGTTATTTTTTTGCTTTCTGCCTTGTCTGTCAATCCTTCGTCCTGACACTTGATTGTTTTGCTTTTTTCCAATTTGACTCTGATCATAAGCTCTAAGCAGCGAAGCGCTGTTGTCTCATGTCTATGCTGAGTATTGGAGCCCACAAGTCAATAATAATCACTGCTATAATGCCGTGCAGAAGCTTTATTTTAGTTGATCCGAAAAGATAAAATCTATTTGTTCTAATGCGTGCAGCTTATGATATGGCTAAGTATTTGGGAAAATTTCAGACATTTAAGCCACTTGAGCAATTTAATGTTACTTTTTGTTGAGAATTTGGATTCTGAACTTAGTGAAGGACCGATTTTTCTCTTCATACTTGTAATTGAATGATGCAGAGAGATTTATTTCTAAATGCATAAACTCTGTGTTCTTCTTTTTTAACAAAACGCCTGCCGGTTCAATTTTTCCCATATTACCCTGAGATGACGGTGAGCACCCACTCCCAATTCTTCAATTATTTGCTTTCCATTGTTTTTGAGATGATAAAGGAAGTACCCTTCTTTGATATTGATGACCACATATCATAAGCTAGGCACTTTATCTTATTATAAATGATTTTTAGATGAAATATTTTTTTTTGCATATTTTACAAAACTGTTTACCACAAATAGTTATAATGGATTCAAGAGTTTTATTGATGAATCAAAACATCTACTTGCATACGTACATTCAAATAAGAGAAACTCTAATGGGTTTTATACGTTATCTTTTCATTACAATTGATTTTTGTTGAATGTTTTCTCTCCTTTTTTGTTTTTATAAGTAGATCATACTTCTGAACACATACACATACTCATATTTTTGGCATTTTAATTAAAATTTCTGATATATGTTCTGTCTGCATATAGGTATTCCTATAGATTTCATGTGCATTATAATCAGCGCATTTCGTTTGTAACCTGACCGTCATGAGGCTTTAAATTACCCTAATCGCCTTTCGCGTTCGCCAGTCCGACCAGCAAGTGTTTCACCAACAAATTTCAACAGAAGGAAAACTTAGCTCTAGCACAATGTATATGAAATTTTGATCTTCAGACATCAGATATGAAAATTTGTTTATATTCCTTCATAAACATCTTAAAATATCTATAAAAAGTCAAAAAAATCTTCAAGAGAAACCAAAGGTCATATATTTGCTTATTAAAAGAGATCTGAAATATGTCACAAATGTTACTTAGAGTTACGAGATTATTCAACTTTAAACTTATTTATTATTCGGAGTTATTACCTTATCATTTAAAGAGGCCCCCAATAGTTACAAAAAAAAAAAAAACCCTCTCGTAATCTTGTCGAGAAACATGTACGGATTTTTTCGCACTTATTTAAAACTTAGAATAAGCAAACGGGTAGTTCCACAGCAGTGCATTCAAAACTATTTTTCGTATGCAAACTCTTCAATAATTTTCGAACTATATTTTTAGATGAGTTTGACAAAGAAAGCAAATAAGTTTCATATCTTAAAGTTTAGATGGTAGATAACAGAGATTCGCCGTAAGCCGCCTACATCCTTCGTATTTGTTTAACGTTCATATGCCTCCTCTCTAGATATATGTACTTACATGAATTAGTTTTATCGCATATAATAACATAAATTTATTTTGAATTTTTGATTTAAAAAATAAATGATTGCCTTTTCTAAATAGACCTATAAAGAGATACAATATGACGTCTATATGCCAATCCTTGTCCATATACTATTGCAAATAACTCTATTTGGCTTAACAGAAACGTATCTATGCTTTCTGTCTCTTCTTGCTATGAAATTTGATATATTTTGATTTAATATTTTATTGACAATGACTGTGAGTGGATGCCATTTGATACATTAATATAAATTTGTTGATCTATCTTTACTTGTACATGCGTATGCAAGGAGGTAACAGAAAACTAAAGTTTTGAAAAACCATTTCTTATCAAAGATTCAGATTTCTGAAATTATTTTTTTTATTTTTTTTTGGTGGCGTTTGTTTATTCAATTATTGAAACCTAGCTTCAACCGTCAAGTTTATACATCACATGTTTTTTGCCATTGAATGCAATAATAATCTAGTAAGTGTTCACTTATTCACTTACTTCTTACTTCATACTTCTGCTTAAACAGGAACCGTTATTTTCGCTGAGAAAAAAACGTATAAGCTTTTCTACAATCTACAGCTTGACCTGATTGTAGCTAAAGCTTCATGAAATAGTCTCGCGAATATATGTCTCTAAAGAAGCTACGCTCAACAAACGAGTTCAAACGTATATTAAAATGTATATATATATATATATATATATATGTGTTTGTATATTCAAAAGGTGATATTATTATCACTCGCTTATTATAAAGAAGAACTATTTTTGAATCGTAGAAAACATTAGCATTTTTTTGATGTGAAAATGTTTTAAAATATTTATAAACTTTCATTATAAGGTTTTGCTCTTTCAACTTAACGCCATGTAATGTTTTTTTAAGTAAAATTCCTACTAGTAGAATAACTGAAGGTATAACTGGCTGAATGACTGACTGGCTGATTTATTGCATTATTTAGAGCTTTTTCTTTTACTTTGAATACAAGAAACAAGCAGCAAAAAAAAAAAAATTCAAGAATTAAATAAAATATTCTCTAAAATGTACATTTTATCGACTACTTTCCGAACGACCACCCAAATATATCTACTTCCATTGGCTGGCTGAGGTCAGGTGGAATGAGTGTAGCCAGCAAGCAGGCAGTGGTATAATGATGATGATGTATTTCTTGCTTATTTTTTCTTGAGTTTTTATTTTTTATTCCGTTAACTTTACTACATTTGATGCATTTGTTGCTGTGTAGTAAATTTCCGCTTATTTGAGTTGCATGAATTTGACGTTGACTTCATTTTAAAGGTTTCCGTACGTTCTACATAATTTATTTATATCTTTTCTTTCTCTTTCCCGCTATCTTCCTTTCCCTCTACTTTCTCTCTTCGTCTCTCTGTCACTCACCCTTTTTTGCCTCTACATGTTCCTTTTGCTGCTTAAGTTTTATGCTTTCGCTACCATTGGTCTGTGTGATACCATCTCTTTATAGTAAAATACTTGTCAGTATTATAATATACATACAAATTGTGGATATAAATGCTTTATCAACATAATCACGTACATACATACATACGCACAAATAAAAATTATATGTATGTATGTATGTACATAAAACGAGTAGGGAGCAGACTTTGCTTTCTGAAGAAACATATGCATTTTAAAGGAGACTCGCAGTACATGGTGTTCCAGGCCATACAGCTTTAGTGGCTCATGTTTTTTAAATGAAGCTTAGAGAAGCTAAAAACTACTGCTCTATTGTAGAAAAATAATGCAAATATAAAAAAAAAGAAAACGGAAAAATTAAAAAATGAAAACATAAGAAAATGGCCCTAAGAAAATGTACAATATTTAGTATTAAGACAAAGTGCTCAAATCTACCCTATATATCGCCCTATGACGTGTTCTTCTTTTTTTTTTTACTTTAATAGAAGTTGTAGTGATTTATATAAAAGGCCGAATTTTTGTTCCCCCGCCTACTCACTACCTCTTTCTTTCCAAGAATTCAACTGTACGTACACTATTGTGGTTACATTTCACATCCAAATGGTTAGTAAATGCATACCAAGGCAGAGAGCGCTTAAGAGAATGAGACTAAAAACTAATTTACAAATATATATTTAGATGTTAGTTTTAGTCTGGATTATGGATTTTTAGTGCTGCCTCTTTTACCCCATTACGCTATTTCTCCCGCTCTCCATGCAGCTGCTTATAAAAGTATTAAACGAACTTAATATGTTGCTCATGCTTTATACAGATAGACAAGCTTTTAATATTATGTGCTTTGCCCATTTTTTTTTTCTTTTTTAGCTTGTCCTGCAGGCACACGCACAGTAACACTCGGATCTCTCTTTTGCCTATTTATTACATATATAAAACGTGCACTCATTTGTTAAATGCTTTAACAAGTTATACAATCCAGAATATTCACAGGGAGTAAAATTTTGCAAAATGTCAACTTTCCAAATATCGTCGCGAATCCGAACTGCATTACTTGCTATTTATCAGAAATAATTGGAGGTGACAAAAAAAGCCTGCAAGCACAACCCTAACAAGCCCATATCTGCTGTATCGAAATGCTTTATGCTGCAAATAAGGTCCTGTAAGGCTGATTGTCAAAACATTTTTTAACCAAAACAAAAAAAAAAATAAAATAAAAAAATGCGCCTCCTTTTATCATATTTTCAAAACATTTATAGTTTCTTGTTCGAGATGAAAAATTGGAGCTTGTGTTGATGCGACAAAGGAGATCAAGAAGAAAAAATCTATTCGATAATTGCTGCGCTTTCATTTACTTCCACGCTTTCACGTATAAGAATCCAAAGGTATTTATTAATAAATCTTTTCAATTCCTTTTAAGAAAAACTTGAGAAACTAATTTCTATTACACACTACATAATATTCTCCCTTGAGATAATAATTGGGGCTGAAAATTCTATTTTCTATATTTTACAAGCAGATAAGCTTCTGTTCTTCACAATGCTACCGGCTATTTGGTGACTCTACTTGACTGTAAATAAAAATGCAAGGCTTAACACAGCGTTTTCGACTCATAGAACTAAAAGCAACATTTGCAGAAGCAAAGGCAGAAGTATTGAGCAGAAGTATTGCCGTTTTGCCAAACTCCGCTTGAATGTAAGCAAAAGTAAAAAATTTTGCATAAGAAAGATGATATCCCTGGGAGTTGTATCAAGAGAAAACTGGTAACCCAGTGAATTATGAAAGTGCAATGAATCTGAGCGTAAGCAAACTACGCCTTTCGCTGAGAACGTGCGTACACTTAGATTGAATAGCTTTGCTTGGCGGACAATATGTTCCGAACATTCTGTAACATAATGTAATGACTATAATAACACGCGTCAATGGTGCGAACGTAGACTAATTAATCCGAAAGGAAGAGAACTCTATAAATCCATTCGCAATAGCAACTATTCTATTTTGTCCACTGATGGCCCCATATACTGGCCGTCTGATCTGAGGAGAATTCCTGACTTGCTGGGCTTGGCTGTACACTCTGATATTCCCGATAATTTGCTTCATATGAATGACAATAATAATCTTAGTTCCAATCACTCTCTAATGATTATCAACTACAACATGACTCTTCACAATCTCTCTGTTAACTGTAAGGTTATCAATCGTAAAACTGATATTGAGACTTTCTGAGTTTGCAAAAGTCTTCTGACATTGATAATACGGTAGAAAATGTTACAAATCTTATTCGTCAAGCTGGTTTAATGTCTTCTTCGAGATATTCTTATGAGTATAGGTATAATACCAATTATGTTGGCCTTGAAAAAAGGCATATGATCAGGAACAAGGGGAGATTAGGAAGACAATGGGAGTTAAGATAATAAATGAACAACAATACAATGTATGTTCGATGAACGCTGCCTGTGGAGAGCTATCACATGTGTTAGACGACTGACAGGCGAATTGTTCCTTTAATAAAAAGGTCGGGAAACTGGTGCAAAGTTGATGTGGAATAAGCCGAAAATTTTGCTCACTATCTTAAAAAAGCTTTTCGGTCCAATATTCTTGGAGGGACTTTAAACGCAAAAGAAATTATAATAACTCTAGGCAGCGCATGTCCCATGGATTGTTCTACCAAGCACGCATCAGTTACTAAAGTCAAATAAGAAATAAGTGAACTAAAAGATACGAATCCTCTGGCATAAGTGCATATAAAATCTTGACCATCTAAAGCTCTCTTCTTCGGAACAGTAGTTTATAACAATACGTTAAGAACGAGTCACTTCCCAACTCAGTAGAAATGTGCAAAAATAATTATTGTGGCTACAAGTAATAAGCCCGGAAATGTTGTACGAGATCCAGAGCAAAAACTTATTATTTCTGACCGCCAGTTCGTTTTCAGGAACTATGATGTACCATTGGGCAATGTCTTCGTGTTTTTTCGTACATCAGAGAAGCCATTGAAAGTACAAGTTACATTGCTCGATGTGGAAAGAGCCTTTGATAAGATTTGGCTTGCTGGACTACTCTTCAACCTTAAAGATGTTCTTCCCACTTCTATGTATTTGTGTAATTAAATCGTATTTACAAGGCAGACATTTGTGTGTTAAAGTTGAGAATGATGGATTCAATGTGCATATATAGCGTTGAAGGTGGAGTTCCGCAGAGAAGTGCTCTAAATCCAATACTTCATGCAATTTTCGGATCAGATTTTCCTATCGCTGACAATATTTTAACTGCAACCTACGCTGATGGCCCAACAATCTTATTTTCATTTAGTGAAGCCATACATGTTTCCCACGAACTGTAACTCCATCTCAACAAAATTTCGCATTGGCTGAACAAATGAAATATTAAAATAAATGCTGAAAAATCCGCGTATATTATGCTTTCACTAAATAAAGTTGTCTGTCCTTCACTATTTTTGAATGGCAACAATATGCCTATATCCAACTTTGTAAACTACGTTGGCCTACATATTGACCAAAGATTAACATGCAAAAATTATTTAGAAGCAATTTCGTGTAAAGCTCTTCTGGGTTCTGTTCACTAATTCGTCGAAAATCTCAACTTTATATCAGAAATAAACGCATTTTATACAAATGTATCTTCGCACCTACTTAGACCTGCAGAAAAAGACTGTGTTAGTAGCTCTAATATTGAAATACTGCAAAAATATCCGTCCGTCCATCTTATTACCAATGCGCGGTGGTTTTTTGGTAACACTATTCATGCTGATCTGGATTTCCCATTCATCAAAAATCTAATTCAACGCATTTCTTCCGTACATCGTGCCAGAGTGAGTAATAGCGTAGGTCGCTAGGTAATGTCTCTGCTGAATGAATCCAATGAAATAAGAGTATTGAGAAACCATCATGTACCGGATTTTCCATTTAATTTATTTTTATTTCATCCGCCTGAGTGGCCGAGTAGGCAAGAGTCTCGACTAGCAATTTAATGGTCGTGTGTTCAAATCTCATGTGCGGTAGAGTTTTTATAATAATAATAATAATAATAACAATAATAACAATAATATTAATAAAAATAAAAGCCGAAAGCCTAGTGCTAGTGCTTTAAGACATTAGTCTTAGAATTTATTCTCTGGCTAAATTTATAATAATAATAATAATAATTATATTTTTATTTCTTAAATTATTTGAAGGACTTTTCCAGGTTTATATAGTTTCTCTTTATCTATGTAAACATCATATGTGCTATATTGTTTCCATTTGGGGACAATAACTCTCGTTATTTTTCGCACCTCGGTATAACATTTTGGGTAGATTGTAAATTAAACATGTAACAAAAAAAAAAAAAAACGGAAACCTTTCTGTCTGACTTCTAACTAGAAAATTCGAACGAAGACGCAAAAGGATCTTTTGAGGACTAGAGCTTTAAAGTCTATACCGACAACTGGTTTCTATTTAAACTTAATGGATATGCATTCTGAGGATGATTTGGGTCAGCATCTGACAATAACTACATCTCTTAACAGGACGTTCTTTATTTAATATAAAAAGTGTACATACGTAGACAAACAGATAAATACAAGAAAGACATTCTTGTGTGCATATATGTCCATGGAATAAGCATATATCCTAAAACGTCAATTACATTGTAAAAGGCATGCGGTTTCATGTCTAACTCTGATTTACTTCTCCTCACCACCAAAGTATACGTATTGTATTGCAAATGTTTATTCACCGCTACGAAGAGTCAAATACATTATAAAAACCATTTTTCTTTTCTTCTATATCATCTGTATTAACCTATATAACTCTGACTCTGTTTGCACTAACATAAGCATCCTGTGTGCGTCAGTTTTTTCTTTCGCTTTGCTACTCACCTTCTATACAATAGACCTCCAGAGAGTCGGAGGTTTGATTTACAACAGTGCAATTGGCTGGCATTTCTGGTTTACCGGCAGCTATTAAATGAAACACACATGGCTCCTTTTGTTGGCCAACATTGTTATCGGCCCAACACATAATGGTGCCAAAGTCCATTTCCTATAAAATAAAAGAAAGAAAGAAAAATCCGAATGAAACAGGTTTGCGAATGAAAAAGGCAACTAAAAACCATGAACTGCAAATTATTCGCTGACAACAAGTTGACCGATAGGTAATGTTGTTAGAAACAACACATAATAAAAAAAATTAATTTTTACATTTATTTTCTTTTAATATAATTTTTTAATAAAATTAAAACGTTGCCCTGCCTCTGTATCGATCGCATGGAATTAGTTGTTGGTGTTGCTTTCGTAATATGAGATGATGGTAGGTCCAGGTAGGTGAACATATGATCATGAATATAAAGTAAAAATTACTTTAATGTCATTCAGGCTCTTCCTTACTTTTGTTAGTGTATTGCTCCGCTGTGTGTGCTCAAGGATATATTGTAATATCGGAACTTTTGCGCCCGCAGCACAATCTACACCACTTTTCTATATATCCTGGCAATCCAAACTATGCGATATTGTGTAGTAAGCCCGACCGCAATTACTTGGAGTTAGAAGAACAACTTTTGTCGAAGACAACGTAATTCGGTTCATAAGTTCTTAAGTCGACCCCTTCGCACTTTTTTACTAATATAAACGAGTTATACTCTTTAACGGTCTATTGTGGTTGCTATTGTAAAAACATTTTAATGAATTGATTTATATACGAATTTCTTGGTTAATTTGAATAGCAAAACTTATTCAATTATAATAATAGTTACGCATGAATAATTAATTATAATTTGTTTTTATCAAATTATTCAGGACACTATAAAATAATGCATTGCAAGGTTTATTGATATTTCAAACAATCAGGTACTGTAGTCATAAATTATATTGAAATGATTAAGAAACTTTTTTTTTACCTACAACGTAAATGCATTTTCAGAATCTTTATTAAAATTCACACACAATGAAACTTTTAAATTTGTACAAACTTTGAAACATACATACATTCACTACATAAACTTTGTCGAATGTTGAGGTAAACGCAAATTAGTTGAGAATTACATTTTTTGCCAAACCTATGTCGAATCGAATCAAAGGCATAATAAACGTAGCAAAAATTAAAACTTCACTTGTTCAAGTACGGAGATAAAAAAAAGTCTAGTATGGAAATGGAGATTAGTTGTTGCTAAATGCCAATCTGGTTATTTGTGGCTATCATTCCATGTACAGCAAACGTTCTTTCTTTTTTTATTTTTCACTTTCATTTAGCATAAAGAACATCACGATTACCCAGCTGTTTTCGAAATTTTGGAACGAAGTTTTTATAGAACTTTCTGATGTTTATAGCTTTTTTATTTCTACGTCCTCGCCTCCGTCTTCGTGTAATATACTACATCGCATAACTTGAAAGCGGAAGTTAAGTATGTGTTATACTGAGTATACTGTCAGTAGATCAGTACGGTGTAAGAGTTAAGGAGTGGAAACAATATTTTTTATTATTGATTTTAACTATAATCAATGTTATGAGCTTCAGCCGATTAAAAAAAGATTCTGATTTGAAATGACGCTTGACGTAATGTGCCCTGTGACGAAGGCAGTGCATGAAATGTAAAAATAACAGTATAAACATGAAATGTTGAAACTTATTGACAGCTCACCCATCAATCACTGACATTGTGCTTTTTATGTCAAGCATTGATTTCTCAAAATCTAAACACTTTAGACATGGTGACGTGTTTGGGTGTGTACAGCGACACAATAGCGAAAGGAAAACTTAACCACATTTCAATTTGCATTAATATTAAAAGTGTATACTCAGACCGACACCAAGCATGACATCTAACCGCACTTACAGTACAATTATAAATACGCATTATTTGCTATACTTGGAGCCTTGAGTGCGTACTTAACTTCTACGTATATAGTTATTATTAATTAGCATTAAGTAAATACTAATTTTAATTCTAATAAATTCTACGCATTTAATTATCCTGTATGTATTAGTTACCATTAAACAAATATCAATTTCCACTGGTCCTTTTAAACCGTGGTTCCAGCGTTTTCCCAAAAACATTGTAAAAGCTTGACTAAAAGAAGTGCTAGTACAAATGTGAAATCGGTTTACATGTAAATGAAAAAATTCAAGACCAAATTATTCCGCATTAACGCCGTTATTATATCCACCATCGAGAGATAGAAGGATATTCATTTTGTCAAACCCCAATTTACAACATCCAGAAACCCATCAAATGTACACACATTTATCCAGCGTCAAATTCGGAGACGATTAGAGCATTTCCATCTGTCCGTCCATCTAATGTCTGCGTTAAACATTCTCGTGGTCGGGGAAAATTTGAAGAAACATTAGAAGTTTTTGGGCAAAAATTGTTATTGGAAACCTGTCAAGTGCTCACGTTTGCAATCTCGGCTTGCCGGTTTCTTATTAATTACTCATAAAATGCAACAGACACCCCAATGGAAAAATCACCAATCGAGTATTCTCTTTATTTTTTTTATTAGTCGTTCTTAAGATAAAAATTGTATCAAGGATTTGATCACAACCGAACATAATTATGTTATCTCTTTTTAATTCTTCTGATAAAGAAGGAATTTTTCCAAGAGTACGTGCAAAATTTCTTTGTAATGACGCGTGATCAATTTAATACAATATACATTTTAAACTCCCACCAAGATTAGCATTTGCCTTTAGTGTTGTTTGGCGCAATCACAATAGAAAAATTCATAGATGCGTGCATAGCGTACAGAAATTGCTAAAATTTATTACTAAAATAAAAACAGTGAAGCTATTCGGATTACGCTTCGAACACGAGGTGAAATTTCCAGAGTTAAGAATTCAGCTCGTCAACACCGTGAACGTACTGTTCAAATCAATCAATATCGATGGCGTGGAATAAAGTTTAGATAGAAATCGTGAACAATCAATTGGGCGTCGTTCTCAAGCGTTTTTTTCTGACCTCAAATGGAAAATTCGTCGTAAAGATATGAATTCCAAGGCGTATCGCATTATGTCGACCCAGTAACTTAGAACATTTATTGTGTAACTTGAAAGAGATCCATTATTTCATGAAAAACTATTCTTAAGTGACACGCCTCGTTCCTGGTTACATAGCTGCGTAAATAAGCGAAATTGTCCGGTTCACATGCTATCCACAAAATACATTAACGTCCACAGACATTGATAGTTTTGTATTGCTTATAATATGAACTGGAAATGTAACTGGATTATATGGTTCTGAAAATAAAAGTGGTATTGCAGTCACTGTCATCAGTAGAGAACGTTACAGAAACATAATTATTGATTTTTTGTGGCGTGAATTACTTGGACGTCGCAATTATAACAAGACCGTGCAACATCAAATAAATCTCGTGATCCAATCAGTTATCGATAATAAAGTTCAACGACCGTGTAATTGTTAATATAATTTTTTTTGACTTTTTTTTTCGGCTTATGTTGAGTTATTAATTTAATCTACTAAAACAAAAACAATCAATGACCTTAAAACCAAATTATATATGGAAAGATCGAATTTTTGAAAATTCCAGATCGTTTATATGAATGCATTTTTACACAAAAATGTCATGAACTAATTATTCAGGTGGGCTACGTGTCACTAGCACCTTCGCTTAATAAAATTATTTACTTATGAGAAATGGCTGTAAAAGTGATCCGATCCGGACCATTTTCAAATGGGGCCAAACTCCTTCGGTGTACGAAACTTTATCAAAATATCTACAAATTTACGACCTGTACGTTACACACAGGAACGCAGGACAGATAGACGAACAGATAGGCCATTAACTTTAGATCAATGTAATGAATGTTTCTGAATTGATCGGCATAATAAAAGTTAAGTCTATTTCAAGGCTTTCTGAGGGTTGTGTATATATCCGTAAAAACTGAACACACAACTTATGTAACGTATTGTTGCGAACATCGCACGTGAAAACTAGTGGATGTTCCAAAAAAACAAAATTCCAAAGAAACGAAAAGCCAAAGACAAAATTATGACGCGTTACCTGCCCCATGCAGCTTGCGACTGACGAAAAAATTATTACAATTAGCAGATATTTAGCGAAGGAAGGGATTCAAAATTTCGCGACTAATTTACGTGATGCTAACTTGCTGACATTTTAATACTGACTTTAATGAAAAAGCAAAATATTTGCGAGTGGCAAAATTAGCTGAAAAATCAATACTATCCTAAAAGTCATAATTTATTGACACGAACTCGTGAGACATTTCGGCACTGCAAGCAACTAGCGCAAGTTGTCAGCCTTTCCGATAGACAGATCCCTGTATAAAACGAAGGCATAGTCCTCGTTGGAAGGCTTTCTAAAGCCAAAAGCTCATATTGGAAATTCTCCTCGGATTGTCCACAGGATGGTGTTGATGCCTATATACCTGATTGTCTCAAGCGAACGTGTGAAAGGTGACTTTTCAGCTTAGATTTTCTGTGCACATGATTTCCTAATTCCTTGCTCATGTAAAAAACTATATTGATTTGGAAATGAGTGAAATGAGTGATCTGAAGAAGTACGCCATGTGATCCTTGTTTACTATAAACAAGGTAAAGACGGTGAAAAAAAATTTGTGAACAGTATGGTGATAATGTTGCGAGTGAACTTAGGAGTGCTTTTCTCGACTCCGTTCTGGAAGTGTGGATGTCAAAAATGCACATCGCAGTCACTAAGAAATTAAATGAAATTTTACAACTGGTGGAGCAAGACCGACACCCAAGCTGTCAGGAAACATCAACCACATTACAGTTTGGAATCATTTAAAAAGAGCAGACTACAAAGCAGAGAAGCCCGAAACCGCAGAAACTTTTCAATCTCTGCTATTATATCTGTTATCGTATTCGAGGGGTCAGAAAGAAAGCAGAGAAAAGATTGAACGGTAATGCCACACTAGGGCCTCACTTACACAGCTCGTGTTTTCGAAATGGTAGTGAAAAGTATCTTTTTGTAGTAAGGAATGCTTTTTCCCGTATCGTAGAAGGGCCAACGCATTTCTTACGCAACTAAAAACAAAAAATATTTTGAATATTTTGACATCTCCTTTTAAATCTACATTCTTAAGAGTCAGGAATAACAAGAAAGAGTGTGCCTCTGCATGGCATAGTGGAAGATAGTAGTTTGTATTAACTTTTTTCAAAACAAATTAAATTAACTTAGACGCACGTTTATTAAAAGTAAGAAAGAAAGCACTATCGGTTAGGGGGGTTCTTAAAGGTTTCAATTTAAAGCATTTCGCTTAGTTCGAAAATATCAAGTGAAGAAAATGCTTGCAAGTTTGGGTTAAAAGACTTAAAATGAAATATTTTATGCAATTAGCGGGATATCATTTTACTTTCCTGATTGTACATACATTTGTTTTCAGAAAAAGGACTTCTTTTGCACACATTCACATTAATCTCATATTTAGCGTTCAAGTCAATGGTTGCTCGTCAAAAATTAAACGCGCTTTTGAGTAGAATGTCAACAAGGAATTTATTACATTATTGCACATATACTTAGCATGCACTCCTAAGGCAGTAAAGTACAAAGGAAATGTGATAAAGCGCAAATGACAACACAAGAATGCGGAGACTACGAAAAAACTCAAGTTTTCACTGATAAATTTTTGCTTATATGTGATAAATCAAAATTCATACGAGAAGAGCGTATATTTGAAAGCCTTTTTGACTCAATTTTTAAAGTAAAACGGAGCAGTAAGCTTTTGTTATGAGCGAGAGAAGGCCGATTTCTCAGATTAATTCCTTTTGCTGGTATAAAATTATTATTTTTTTTTTTATTTTATTTTGTTCGTTCATTACTGGCAGCCGCAGAGTCACTCTTAATAAAATAGGACGATAGGATAAGGAATATTTCGCTAATCTTCCCTCCGATGGTGAGTATAACTCACTAAGGATAGGTTTAGTATAACTATACCCTACCAAAAGCCAACCCCGTCGCCTAAAAGTTCTAAATCATTTTGCTATCGTCAAATGATGGTCGGTGGTTTTACGTGTTCTAAAGGAACATTACATTACAGATACTTTCTGTTAATTTGTAAACTCTTTGTTACAAGGAACATAGCTTCCTGTATGTCAAATGAGTTTGACTTTTGTCTTTCTATTTTGACATATCTTTCAAATTCTGCTTCTTTTACCTATCAATATGTTTGCAATTTTTCAACTTCAACTAAGTAAAAAAAACTACTCCCAATGCTTTGCTTGTAAAGCTGATTACTATACAGTAAAAGCACTTTGTTTTGGAGAGTAGAATCATTCTCATCTCATTTCTGTGCAAAGTGTGACTTCTCTCCAAGATATTTTAAAGTACAAATAATTTGCTAATATTAGGTGTTTGCATGTATTTTGATAATTTTGTCTCTTGAGAGAGACATTTATTGCGAACGACCGGTATTCAAAATATTTTCCATCATTTTCTCCAAATTTGTCTCATCTTTTTGGCAACATGGCCCTGCCGAGTTGAAAGAACCATAGCGGTTTGTCAGCGATCCAATTATCGACCCACGTTCTCACTTCTTCACCACTTCGTAACCGCTTGCCAGACAAGCCATGCTGCATCGATCTGGACAAGACAAAGCAGCTATGTCTGTTGTGTACAGCAGAGCTTCCCATTCGAGCTACAACAACAATGTATCCTTGACAGCTTTTGAAGCGTGTGACCGAGCGTTGGCGGGTAAGAGGATGACCTTGCACCTGTTAACCGCTATCGTTCGTCTTATTTGCAACAGTACAACGTTCAATTTGTTCAATTGACGTCGGCAGACATCTGCAGTGTGAGCTTGATCCGGTTTCAGCGGCTTGCAGTACTTTCCGTCTTGCTGATCCCATGCACCATATGCATGCGAGCAAAACTGTATGGCCATAAATATTCTGCTTTGTAGTGGATCCACTTTTCATCACTAGTCACAACGAGCCACAGAAAACTCTGGTTTTCTTGCTTGACAAGTAATGAAATAGCGATGTTGGAAGAGGTAGAAATGGCATTTTCCGCAATTTGTGAGGCAGCTATTTTCTCTTCTTTTGGACCTTTTTCATCGCATACAAATGTCTAGAAATAGTCGATTCATGAATTGCCAAAAGCTCGACATTTTTTTTAGAGTTTGAGCTGAGTTTTCGTCTAATAAGTTTTGCAGTTCATTGTCTTCAAAATTTTTTACTCCTCCAGGCCGTTTTCTGGCATTGAGATCAAAATTACCCCTTTTAAAGCGTGGAAACCAAAACCGACAATCGGGATGTGATGGAGCAGCATCACCATAAGCTTCCAAAAGTATCTGATGGGGCTTCGGCAGCAGATTCCTTTAAACCAAAAGACAAATCTAATGAATGTCGAAAATGCAATTTTGATCGTTGCGTAGGGAAAACTCAAAATCATCTAATTTAACCATTGTGTACATTGACGCTTTGTATTATTTTGTAACTTTATTGTTGCGTAACGCCAATCATTGATAAAAACACATGCAAGTATTTAGTTTATACCATTTTTCATAATTTGAGTTTCCGTGAAAATTAGTCTGGTTTCTAAGAAACTAAATTCCCAAGAAGGGGAAACCAAATACACATTCATGGCGCGTTATCTGCGTCACACAGCTGACGATTGGCGACAAAATTAACAACAATTGTCAGGAATTTAGCGGAAAATGGATTCACAGGTTAGCGGATGAAAAATGTCGCGATGAAGTTAGGTAATGGTAACTTGCTGAGGGAAAAGGGTATATAAGCGGCACCTTTGCCGAAGGCAAAATTAATTGAGTCAAGAGAATCGAGTCGTGACGTCAAAGCGTATTAAAGCGTCGCCAAAGTAAATTCGTGAACATAAATTGCAAATAAATTTTCTAATTTGGAAAATGGAACCTGCAATGCAGCGGTACGAACTTATTTCTGACGAAGTTGAATAAATAACGTAGAACTCTTAGAAGACGAATTTACGTTACAATATAATATATGTAGTTAGTGCAAAGACAAGTGGAAGTTGACATTAAAGTAAAAACCTATATGAGGTTAAATATATTAAAATTAAATTAAATGCAATTTATTTTATTTATTATTTATTAGACACTTTTAGCAGTAATTTAGAGGTAAAAATTAAGTATAAATAAATAAACAAAAGAACCGGCACCGACCAAAGTATATGCAACCCCAAAATAGACAACAACATATACATCCCACTTGATTGGTCCAAGGCAAGCAATCTTTGACAACCAATCATTTGCAAAACTGAAGAATTTGGACTACACGCGTTTTGATAGTGTTGTACGATTCTGACAACGAACAAGTCATGCGAGAAATGTTAACGTGAATTTCTCATACAGAAATCCAACAGAAACAAGTCTTTGTGACAATAAATTATAATTTGTTGTTCTATCAAAGAACTTACTGAAATCTGTATAAATAACGTCATCTTAATAAAGGCTGGAGAGAGTTCTGCCCAAATCGATTGGTGGAATATGAACTGACTTTATCCTGCCCAAACACAGTATGAGGAAAAATGTCGCAACACTCAGCAACGTACTCTTACTTAGGATATATACTTGGTCCATTCGAGTAACTATTGGAATTGGATGAAATATGGGAATCCTTTGGGAAAAAAGAAACTTTCCACTTAAAATTAACAATTAATAGCGCTTTGAGTTTTCCCATTGATCAAAATTTAGTGTAGCTAGGTAATTACGGGGACCAGCTTGATGATTTAAACGTTGGAATAACTGGCTTAATACGTGATTTTCTTTCTGATATTCTCATTGTCGATTTTGTTCTCCATTTCCCTCCTCTTTGGTATCCACGATTTCACATAAATACATTCGTTCTGAAATAAGCTATACGCTGATTAATTCTCTTGTCTTAAGCACCGCTGTTGCTCTTATTGTTATGAAGATTCCTTTATATGAAAGACAGTTTTCTCATACTGAACTCGCTTACTGCGACTTCTCTTACTACTTTTGGTTCTTTATCTTGGCTTGAATATATAGTTTTGGGGGCTAGCAATCATTCTAAATTGGTGGCCATTGCGTTGCAGTGACCATCTAATTGTGCGTTGGCTGCGATGTATTTCATTTGCATCCCTTTCTGTGTAGTTTTTAAAAGATATTAAAAATTTTCTTTTGCACTACGACAGCTGCGTTGATTTTAATTTGGATTTTTATAAATCGATTGGGGCGGAAAAGGTAAAATTAATGTAATGAAAAAAATTTGTTTTGATGAATTTGGAAGTATGCTTAATTGTATAAAAACGTCTCTTGTTGAAGAGCCCACACCAATGAGGTTCTCCCCAAAAGCTTTCAGAAGAATGTTTGATTATAAGGTTAATAAGGAGCATGAACTAGTTTGATTCCATGAACGAAACAACATCTTCAGTTACCCAAAGTAATCCGTGTTTGCTTTCTGCACTTGGCAGTACGGATGGAGATACTAACTATTTTTTCAAGTTCAAATGCCATGAAGTAAATCTTCGTTACAGTTTATCTAAATTTTTGACCTCGTAATCAATGTCTCCCATTAACTGAGAAAGAAACAGAATCAAAAATCTAAATCGCGCCAATCTGCCTCTCCATAGTTTATCCAAACATTCGTAGAATTAATTTAAAATTATTTGTGCTGTTTACTTGTGTTTGTTTATTACGATATGCGGGTGTTCACGGAGACGTAGTGAAACTGTTCAACTTCTGAATTATTATGTCGCAAAGACAACATTCATACATACGTTCGCTTTAATAAACGTATTAAAAGGGGTTTTATTTGATTTACCACCCAACTTATGTTCTAACCTTAGGTTATTGCGATAGGATTCGACATCAATTTTTCGTCCACTTGTTTAAAGCTACACAGTAAATATATAATCATTACTTGTTCTTGTATGCCGCAATTCGCCATCTCTCGAACGTCTTCAATAACATGGTACCACGTATTAAATCGGAAGATTCCGCCTCTCTTCTCGGGGATTTCGTAATCTACGAACAATTTCATGAAAAATTGCACCTAACTGTTGCAGGTTACTATCTGAATTATGTCCATTTAAAATCAGTAATAATTCTAATGATTTTTTGTTTATTAATTATACTTGCGAACGTGCGACTGTGTACCACAATGTTGTTGTCCGTTCCAATTTAGTTTCAATTTACATTTAAGTAATTTAAAGAATTTGTCAGTTGGCGATCGAGTCGTTTATGCCAAACCACATGCATCAAATTTCACTTTCAATTGATTTCGATCAAGTGTTTAATTTATTCCATTAAAAACTTATTATCGGTTTTTTCGGATTTATTTCCAAACTTCGAAAATCGATGTCGTTTGAAAATTATGTAAGATTCCCGAATGCGCTCATGTAATTACTTCCAATCAGCACTTATCTTAAATCTTCATATGATTTTGTTGCTCCACTGTTGTACCACTTATACCTGGTCCACGAAGTTAAACATCGTTTTGCCAAGCGATATTTCGAGCTTGCAAGTTACAAATTAACGGAGGTGCTGATAATGTACTTGGTTTTAGCTTAAGGCTGTGGTTTGCATTCTGGGCTAATTAAAAATCATTCCTCTGTTGAAGAGCCATCGTAGGTGGGACAACAACGCGAATTGAATGCTATTTCAAAGAGTTATTGCTTGTATTACGTATTCACAAATTTTATCAGAAATCTCAAGCTGTTAACTTGGGACTTATGAAAAATATATCAACAACCGTCAACTTGCTTGGAACCGTTACGTTTATTAATGAAGCCTTAACTAACTGGAAACAAAAAGGCGTAGTCTATACCCACTTGAGCAACGCTTTCGGTAAAGTCAATCACAGTATGGTTTTGAATAAACTGGAGGAGGCGGCGGGTAGCAATCATTCTTCAATCTTTAGTCTTTATTTGAACCTAGCGCAAGGCAGCCAACTCAAAAAACCAGTGCGCTCATATGCAAAGACATTAGTGAAGAAGCCTAGGAAACACTTAAATTCACTAACTTTTTTTCAGCCGATCGTTTTTATGCATGTACACAGGTATGTGCTTTATTAAACTGTGGACGATGAAAAGTTGCTCAAATCAAGTCTGGTTCTTTTTTTTGTTTACTACTGAATAGGGTAGTGTTGAATCGCCAAATTAGATTTAATAAGCGAGTTATTGTTCGTTAATCGTCCTTATGTTGACAACTCGTATTGTATTTATAAAGAAGGGAAAAAAAGCAAAGAGAAAGTGACTATGTACTTAAACTCTTGATATATAATATATTTCGCGTCAGTATGCGTAAAGAATTGTTAAATGACTTGATAATTTTCTCTATTCTTGTTTTACAAATTTTTCGTTTAAAAAGAGGTAACTCGTAAACTTTGAAATAATTTTTAAAGAACACTTTCTGTGGTATTTAAAAATGTTTAATTAAATATTAATACCACCGCAGTAATCTTGAAGAAATTGCAAACAAGCAAGCAATTAAAATTTAAAATTTATATAAATTTTACATTTGCATGAAAACCTTTTACATCTTCTTGGGTTTCATATAAAATATGAAACCATAAATAACCTCAGCACAGAAAAAATATAAGAAAATTTACAATAATTTTATCTTCCACTCTATCCTTTTATCATTTCATATCTCGCCCTCTCTCTCCTTTTATTTTTCCTCTTTCTCTTTCTCCTACCTACTCACTCTCTCTTTCTATGTCTATCTTTTTTACACCATTTACTTATATGCTTTTAGTTCGATTCAATGCATAAAAATCCTTTCCGTTCTGTTGTCATATTTGCTGTTTCCTGTATCCGGTTATGTTTGGGGAAACTCCTATAAAGCGAAGCCAAAAAGAAAGTAGTACCATAAGGAAGGAGCACAATAAAGCATATATTTTAACATGTATGCCATTGTACTTATGTACGGATTTTCTTTTCGAGTCGTTTCATACATGATTGCAAAATACACACTTAAGTGCAAGTGTGTGCTTGCGTCACATGTAAACAGCGGCTCATTAATATCCACTCACTCGCATATATTCAAGCATAATGTGCAAAAGCAACAATATACAAATTATAAAGATATAAAAGATTTTTTTCTTTTGAGGCAATTTCCGTTATTGATGCAACTGACATTTCATGAATGGTTGCAATCGTACAGAATTAACGAAAATACAACGGAGAAAAATTGAAAGAGAGAGAGAGAGAGAGAGGTCGAAAAAGACTCACGCATGTGTGTGTATGTATTGAAAGTAACTGCGATTACTTTGCATGTATTTCTGATACAAACACACATTAATTCACTTTACAAAAGCAAACGGATGTCTGCTCAACGGAAGACGGAAACTGCGAAAATATTTACTGAGCATAAGAGTGTGGTATTTTGATAATAATAAATTAAATTTAATTAAACATGAATAGACAGACTACTGCCTCTCCACAAGAGAACTCGGGTTTTTTCAAACGACAAAACGAGCCGGCGCAACCGGTCTTCGGCGCAGTCAAGCTTCCCTCTTTTCTGTGTGCAGTTGCATCATACCGATGCCAAATTCAAAAATCTTTTTGCCCACAAACCAGATGTTCCTCAAAACTCGAAATTTGAATATTTTACTTTTCTACTAATTAATACTACAGCGCGAAATACATAAAAACAAGCAATCAATCCACAATTCCATAGTCAAGAAAGTGTGCTAAAAGTAATGAGGTGCGAAAAATTCTCTTGCCTCTCCCGAAGAGTTTAAAAAGAATATGCGACACCTAGCCTGGCAACTTACCGTAACTATAAATGTCTAAGTGAATGCACGCATTTACATTAATATTGCTCCGTGACCAATCTATTCTTGGTTAAGCAGATTTCTTCCTAGCGTATATTGTTAGATCTAAAGTCTACCAGTAGACGAAACGAAAGTTGCTCCGAACATAGCTCCGTGACCAATCTATTCTTGGTTAAGCAGATTTCTTACTATCGTATCGCTACTCCAAAAACCAGATATTGTTAGATCTAAAGTCTATCAGTAGACGAAACGAAAGTTGCGAATTGCAAGTTTGTGCTTGTGCCAATAGACAGACATGCGGGGCATTATAAAAATTATATTTCATGTCAGAAAATGGTTTAATTAAATTTCGTAGAGAGCAAGAGAACAAAGACAAAGTAAAATATATTTTGTTTTCATCTCTTGATGTCTTTGAATATTACACATGCATATTTCAACATATTAATATGACATCGAAAATTTTTTATGCACCCTGAGCATAGATTAGAACATCAAATACCATTTAAAACGTAAATCTGCTTTGAGAAAGAAAAAATACACATATGAAATTTTGGCAAATTCTTATAACAATCCACCTAGGACTGCACACATATACATGCATGAACACGTACACAATATTATTGAAAATATCATGGTTGACTTGAACAGAAAGTGTCCTTAGGAATCAAACGCACTTAAATAATAATCTTCGGGTTATCAGGAAAATTTTCGAATAATAATAATAATAAAAATGTCTTCATAAACATTGCAGCATTTGTCTCTGGATGACCTCCTCAAAGAATCCCCTACTATCACTACGCCTTTGTTTATGTGGTCCAGTAAAAATAATGGACGAAAGCGAGTTTCACAGACTCACTAAAAATTGCCTGCAAACAATTGTGGCATATGTTTTCTTCCGATAACAATTTGCTCATCGAATTCAAGATTGCTAGGATAAGAATCACGCGGGCCTCACGCCATAAATTTTAAAAGGGGTCTAAAGAGGGGAAGAGCTAAAAAAACCAAGAGGGCGAATGGAGGAGGATTGATACGATATCGTCCGTCTTAAGAAAATGAATATAATCCCCGTGGGATAGTATTTAAGAAATTTTGCAAAGGTGAAGTTTAGAGATGACTGGCATTTAAGCTGAACAAAGAACACAGTATCCTAACGATCACATCTAATAGAGCTAGGAACCTGCACTAAAGGTAAACATAAAAGTCTCTTCTGGACTGGAAATTTGGTCAAATATAGACAAATGTCTTCGATAAACAAGCATGAAGAGACCGAGGAACTTCTAAGAGCGAGCATATTTGAAAATATTCAAATATTGCCACCCCTTTTGCGTTGTAATAGAGACTGAAATGGTTTTCTACTTTCTAAGAATCTCCCCGATTATTATTATGTCTTCGTCGTAAGTTTTTAAACTGGCGTTTGTTCAGCCGACCGGCCAGCAACGAAACTATGAAAGCGGCGATAATAAGTGCCAGTAAGAAAATCTGTTCCCCGTTCACTGTCAATGCTGAAGAAATTCTTAATTTTTGGCTGTAACCAAGCGGTAGCAAACTTTCGCGCCGTTCCAAGCATATTCGTTGCTTGCGGCATTGGTCGGAAATCTATTTTATAAATTTGAAGCTTTGGACGTTACGTACAAATTGCCAAAATATCGCTTACCTGTTGATGTTGAGAGTAAAATTTAAATTAACATTCTTTCATATTAAGCAAGATTTACTTAAATATGTTTTTGTGTATACATTAGCTTCTATTTGCAAACGTAGAAAAACAAATATTATTTTAAGAAGCTCAACATAAATGGCCAGAGAAATGAAAACTGAATATAAGACAATAACATCAACAACAATGTGCATGTGTGTGCACATATCTAAAAATAAAAACATAAGATTATAAATGGTTGACCACAAAATTTTACCAAAGATATACAAAAACAACACACGCACACAAAACGAAATATAAAAATAAATCTCAGGAATTACATAAAAATAATAAAATAAACTGAAAACTTATGCATGTATACAAGCAGTCTAAGTATGTTGGTCGAGGCTAGCTTAAGATATATCTTAATGCTTATAAATTTCTTTTCATTGCTGCTTCTTCCTTTCTAGCATTTGCTATTTTAATTCAAATTTACACTCGTACTGTTTATATTTATTAAATAAAAACTTTTCTATAAAAAGCTTACTTTCGTAGAGATAAATATATAAATTCTTCAAATCCTTAAGCACTTTTATGTCTGAAAACGAAAATTTGTTGCTGGGAAAACAATTTATTATTAAAAATTTCTTTATTGCAAACTTTTTGAAAGTTATCTACGAACCATCCTTTCAGAAAGGATGATAAGAGAAGAGATTGACTCTTCGAAAAGTGAGAACGGCAGTAATTATTATTCTATACTTTGTGAGCAGGCATCCTCCGTTTGCCTTCACATACCATACGGGATGCTACGATTAAGTTAGATTTAAGTTATAATTACCATTAATTACCATTACCATAAGCACCATTAGATAGCAGTAAGTTACTTCAGTCTTTTCTCAAGTTGAGCTTAAAACTCAACTCAGGTCCGGTTAAGTTTGGTAAATATCAAACTTTGAGGGAAGTCAAAAGAGCAACTTCCATCCGATCGAATGACGTCTTGGTTTAGCGACACGTTTGATGAGCAATCTCTCCTGGCAGGCAGTCAGCACATATCGAAAATATTTTCTTCTCTTTTATCAAAGATACTGATAAAACCTAGTGTCTCTACCGTTATTCGTTTAAGCTTAAACTTAATTTAACTTAAAATAAAGCCATCGGATTTCCTATTGCAAAAAGTATAGAAGAATGTATAGAATGTAAAGCATAGGAATTGGAAGAAGGTTGTTTTATGTGCTTAAGTAATTTCTAAGCTAAAGAAAAACTCCAGAAGGAGAGAACATCCAATGCGGACTAACTATGGGATATAGTTTGTTCATTTGTTCATCTGCAATTATAAATGATGACGTAGGCGGACCCAGTCATACGGCGAGCTTACTCCTGACCGTAACAAAGCGTCTCCCAGCTTATCTTAAAAGTAACGTAATGTATAAAGAACGTATTTTCTTTCCGGCATAGCTCGGGTACCTCTCAAGTCCACATATTTGTTCTTCGGTTTTATGGAGACGTAGGGTATCTGAGAGCACTCTTTAATTAGGATTGGTATAAGGTCGTAGTCATAGTCAGCCCTCGATTGATACCGACATAATGCTTACCGATCGTGCACACTTCCTAAGCATATCGGGTATATACTGAGCGATTGATCAAATGCTCTTACAAGCATTAATTTAAATTGCGTTTCTTTCAGCATAGAGAAACTTCGCCACTGCTATATATGCAATTTTCCCGAAATTTTTAACACAACTTTACTTACATCGGCAATCCAATGTAATAGACTCACTTTCTGTGTGTATAAAAGAATAGCGGGCGCAATGTAGAAGACAAACCATGAACCCATATTTTAGGAAGCTCCGTATGTCTGGTCACGCTCATATTTTGGATACACCGTACGTTCCGATGGCAATACAACGTAATAGGTTCAACCTTTTCTTTTCTTATATTCAAAATGGCGGCCACTGGAAAGTGGCGGATTAACTTTTTGCTAACAATCCCCTTAATACCGATATTAAATAAAACAACTTGAAGAGCGGCATGCGAGAAGCGAAATTTGTTAATTTTTTTTAACATGTGCTCCATATGGGTACTAAAGAAAAGAGCTTAGAGAGAAGGCCGCGAATTGTCGAAGACCAAAAATTAAAAAAATAATGACTTTTTAGATGAGCTTTTATTTAGATACATTAAAAGGAGGAAAATAGACTTTATCCCTGTCAATTTAAAGTGCCAAAATGTAAAAGTTTGTGGCGTTTACAAAAACTCGAGTTTTTCACTCGTGTTTTAATATAAAATGCTATGATCGGACAGAAAATTACAGACAAAATTTACAAATACATCGGCAAAACAAAGCTCAAAGAAGTGGAAAGATCTTAAATAAAGAAGCAGTTTTGGTTTTACGATACTCGTTTTCCCTTCGTTTAAAACAGGTAAACCAGCTGCCCCGTACTAACAATACCGTCCCTGTTCTCTTTAAAAACAATTCTAACAATTGTGTTCGTCCTGTTAACTGAGCGCAGAAAATGTACCGATGATACTTTGGATATTCTTAGACGTTCTGTGTGAGAGCACCATAGAGAACGATTTTGATTCTCACGATTTTTAACTAAAGGTCAACTTGCTCGCGTGCTGAATTCACATTGTAAACAAATTATAAGGAAACCGATAACAAAGTTGATCGGCATCATTTGGCTTGCAAGTCTGACCCCATATGTTTGTGGCCAATGCATTGAACTATGACACAAGGTGTAGTCGACCAGCACTATAGCAATCTGGATGAGTCAAATATATAAATAGTGCAGGTGTTCAGATACGCTAATATTTTAAAGCGGTTTTAAACTTACAACATGAACACTTGTGTTATATAAGCAAGTAAGTGAAAAGAAATCTGTACTTAAGTGCTTTGCATTTCACTACAATATAATAAATTTCTTTTTTTAACGTAACAAAGAAAAACGGAAGTTTTGTGTTTTGATCTTATCAATAACTTTGACATATTAAAGTGGGGAAAAGACAAATAAGAAAATTCTTTTCGACTGTGACCGAATCCTTTATATTCACCATCTTCAACCTTAAAAATTGAGAAAAAAAACTAAATTTAAAAGAACACTGTACTGGGTAGGTGTGGCTGATTTTTTCGAATTTTCAGAATATCTGTCTTTCCATCATGTATATCTTGAAGTTTATGAGTAATGAATAAAAAGCCCAGAAAGCAGAGGAGTTCTCAGTTTATGTTGTACTACGGGCGGTTCCTTTGGCTGATTTGGCAAGTTTTCAATATCAATCTGTCTGGAAGAACATCCAGCGTTTTGACAAATTTGAAGACGAAAGGGAGAAATATTTACGACATGAATGCACAGAGGAAACCAATCAGAAGGAAAGACATGCCCAGGGGGACTTAATATTTAACATTGGTCGAGAACATACATGCAGAAGACTACTCTTGGGCATTGGCAGCGTTTGGACAAAATAAATACGCGTAACGGTTAATGGTGACAGTGTCTGAACATCTAATAACGTTTAACGTTAACAGTAACACAGCTCTTTAGTAATTTTGATAACAATTACAATTGATCATTTCTACTTTATTGCACTGGATTGCCGGAATGGGAGGGAATTTTACAAAATATTCCAGCGAAGATACCGAACAATAATAGCAAAGCTTATGTGAAACATGAAATTTTCATTTGTTAGCGGCGACAACGTCAGCGTGAACATAAAAAAGTGAGCATTAACGATAATAACGAAAAGTAACGAAACAGAAAATAGTTTTGCTTTGGAACGAACACAATCACGCGGTTTGAACACAACTGCTCAAGACTCTTGACAAAAGAAAGAAAAATACCGCTCGTCATTAATTTATTAGGCATCACGTCTGTCGACTGATTGCCATCATTCATTTAAAAAAACTCCGGTCAAATTTTGGAACGCTGTTTATTTGGTGCAGTTGATTTTAGGTTCTACAAATGAGTTTGCGGGCCGCAGGAATCTGTTCTCAGATTTAGTTTAATTTAATAAGGGGATCAATTAACAAGTGGGGTGAATTTTCGCCTTTTACTTCCATCGTATCGATTGCCGACGGGATTTGTAAAAACGTAGATAGAACGCAGCCATAAGGTATGGATGCAAACTGTAACGAAAGATAAGTTAGCATAGATGTTACGAGATCTTTATTTCCTAATGTTGTACTCTATGCCAAAAGTTTACGGTGTTACCTGTGTATCAGTTTATCTATAGTTAATGTATGCGCCTTTTACGATGTATGTATATACATGTATCTCTTGAACATACGTCCTCTAAAAATCATAATCACCCACTCTCTC
Organism: Glossina morsitans morsitans; assembly: GCA_001077435.1. Classification (NCBI taxonomy): domain Eukaryota; kingdom Metazoa; phylum Arthropoda; class Insecta; order Diptera; family Glossinidae; genus Glossina; species Glossina morsitans. Next base: position 28,761 of record CCAG010001524.1, read on the forward strand.
TAGCGGAACTGCGGTATAGTTGACGAGTATACTTTATTACAACGACAAGTTCCTTATGGAAATGAATAAAAGGGAAGAATGAAGAAAAATGCATATATGTATCAATACATACATGAGACTTTTATCTTGAAAGTGGAGCAGGTCCATTTTTTTTGTTGTTGCATATTTAGTGTGTTTTTTGGTAAGTTTCTTATCGAAGAGTGTTTATAGTGCTACCTAAGAAAAATGGGATTTTATACCTAACTGCCTCATAGAAATCTTATACGATATTGCGTTAATAACGAATTATTATTATTATCATTAATCAAAGGGATAATATTTGAGTTGTGTCGGCCTCTTTTCAATAACAAAAACCAAATGCTATTCAATTTTAGGTAAACACCTATTCGACCGACAAAAATATTATAATAATCTCGATTCCGATTGCCATTTCTTCCTCCTTCCAAAATCACTATCGTTTCGTAAGAATCAATGCCTTGCCAATAAAAATTTACGATCAATTAAGTTCGTGTCATTGGATTGAAAAATTTTTATCCACATTAAGATTAACTTATGTTTGTATTTTGACCCGTGCACACACGAGGTGTAAAGTGCATTTGATTTACCACACAGTTCCGTTCCAAGTGTGTATGTTGAGTAGATCATTATGAAAAATGTGGAAGCTTTGATGTAACATAAGCATATTCTGCTTACAATATGCAATTGATGTCGTTGGAGTAGGATAACGTAGTGCCTTTTGTAAATTAAAGGGCAAGTCAATAAGATGGACTTGTACCACTTTCAAAATAAACATATGTAAAATACCGTTAATAACTAAAACTTCTTTCTGCTAAATATTAGGGAATCGGATTGAAAGAAGATATTGAGTTTTATTCACAAGTGCCATATTATTTCACAGTTTGTACACAAGTAAACGTCTCATATATGTGCATACGCGTGTTGATATGCAAACATAAGCACATGATCGTGCGCTGTGTACTCGTAAGTATATGCATATACACATTTGCGCTCATATTTACACACGAAACAAAATGACTTGGACAGTTGTTTAATGCGTTGAGCGTTACTTTAATTTGCTAGAGAACGCAGGACCGAAAAAAAGGCAATGAAAGAAAGACATGATACCAGTTAGAAACAAAAACAATACTAATCCTGTAATAGTTTTTATATAATCGTTAGTTAGTTACAGCTAACGTTACAATATATGCATTGTAAACTATATATTGTATTACATAAGTAGACACACATGCATATGCGTGTTTAGATGAGTGTGTAGCAACTTCTACACAACCACAACAAATGCCAACATCAGCATACTGGGATACTTGGATAATTGTTGTTAGTTTTGTTGCTACTATTGTTTACTTTCCAGTTAATATTAACCTTTTTTTCGCCAATGTTTGACTAAACCCTCGGAAGCATATAAATGTTTCGACAATTTCGAAAGCATAAATGTGTACATTCTTTTACACTTTTACACTTATTTCCACTAAGTTTTTGTTTTCGTATTTTTTTTTTGTCTTTAGTAAGCTTGTAACAGGTATGGACGCGTACAACTGTAAAGCTTGTAAGTGTGTGTACACAGGCAAGTTTTTCACCACGTGTACATGCAAATGCACTGTGTCGTTAGTATCTAGATGTAGTGGCAAGCTGTAGTACAGTATAAGTGCAATTTCTAGTTACAATTACTAAAATTGCAAGCATAAAATTTTATGAACTTCAACTTTCCATTAAACTACGGCATTCCATCCATCCACTATTACAGCTACTTCTATCACCACTACTTCCACTACCACTACCACGCTGCTACTCTCGCCTCTACCACTGCCACTACTTTCACAAATGTATGAACGACATTCGCTTTTGTTCTTGTTGGGAGTTCGTGTTTGCAGTTTTTTTCCTTTTCAGGCATTATTATTGTGGTTTTGTTGTTGTTATTGTTATGCATGGCGCAACAGCATAGTTTTAATAAAAATGAATTTTCAGCTGATTGCTTGGATACTTTTTTTTCACTTTTTAGCGGTGTGATGATGACGTGTTGTACTGATGATGTATTTTATTGTTTTTTATTTTCTCGTTTTTTCGAAAAATTTCATTACTTTTTACTTATTAGTTGTATTCAATAAAACCGTAAGTTTAGAGAAACTATTTTAAATGACTTTTAAATTAATTATGCGTAATAATGCGCTTCTCGATTGAAATGGAAAGTAATTAAGTTACGTTTTTCAATTAATATATTTTCCGTTTCTTTTACCTACCTTGACTGGAGTGTACGTTAGAGTTGAGCCTTGCGCTGAATGGGCTCGAAACCCACTTTGTGGCATATCGAACGTTTCGGCCGTATTATTAAAAGACCATTTAAAATTTTCGGGTGGTGGAAAAGCGTCGACTTCACATGATATCTCCGCGGCTTCATTACGTGCTACACCATAAATTTTCTTTTGATCCGGACGACAAATAGGTTTATCTAAAACAAAAAAAAAAAATAAAATAAATGCTTAAAAAGTTCATTTACCCTAACTTGAATATATCAAAATTAAAATCTTATGAAGCCTTCACTTAACTAACGTAATTATTACCTTCAAGTCATTAGCTTTGTTGCCCACAATTTATTACTTGGCTCAATTAAATTTCAAGAGCTAAAATTAATTTCCAGTGACACTGAATAGACTTTGGCAAAAAAAAAAAAAACGACTAACACAATGTATTAAAATTCAAACTATTGCCCGGCCGTAGCCACTGCTTCTCTCATCCCTGTGACACGAAGCGTATCCTGCAGCTGTTCGCGAAGACAGGTCTCTTTGGGTGCCTTGACAAAAGTCGAGGCGGTGCTCAGTGAGACCATAAGTCATCCATACTAACATCTGTTACACGGCTTGCTTTGAACGCTGGATGGGCGCGGATACGAAAGGAGAATTAGTGACAGCTTATTGCTACGGAGGCACAATTCATTATGCGAATCCGGGTGTCAACATATAAAAAATATTAAATGGAAAGAAGGTGAAATGGTTGCAGTTGGCGTGCGGCTTTATAGTTTACGGTCCGACAATAGATTGTGTTTGCCCACGTTATCCATAATGAATCCTCCGCTTCTGGCGATTCCTTATTTTTGCATGTGTGCTCATATAGTGTATCACCATTTTGGTTTGCTTCACTTTCTCTTCGTCCTACATTGGTTGCCAATCTTTATACCCATCACTGGAGGATGAGGGATATATTTGTCAGAACATTTGCAACCCCGAAAGAAAAATCAGAGACATCACGAAGTATGTACATTCTTGAGCAGCATCTAATTCTAAATCGATTCAAATATGTCCGTCTGTCCGCATGCGTAATGTTTGTTGTAAGCATTCGAAGTTGTTGCTATTGAAAATGAGCCAAATTGGCTGAAGGACACCCCCACAACACCGCGTAAACTGAGAACACTTGCGTTCCAATAGGAATAAAAAATTGGCTTTTTGCTTATTACTCATAAACAGATGAATGTGCAAAAATTTGAATGTTTATTCCATGGGAAAAATTGACACCACCCACCCTGTATTATAGCGAATCAAAATAAAAGTTTGAAACAGAAGCAACCTTTACAAAATCCATAAAGTATATAAACTGTTAGATAGGTTCAAATTTGCAATATGTGTCCGTCTATCTGTCTTCGCAAGTATGTAGTATATATGTGGCATATATTTGCAGCAAACATTCTTTCACTATCAAAAGTGGAAATATCGTCTACAAACTTTCAAAAGAATTTGAAAGTGACTTAAAGTTATCAGAGGACACGCCTGTACTCCTAGGTGGCAAAAGTCTTTATTTTCAAAATAAGAAAAAAAGTCCGAATTTTTTTTTTTTTAATATAACGGCGATGGGTATAAAACATTCGGTCAGGACCGAACATAATTTTCTTACTTGTGTTGGTCTTGTTTCTTTTACTTACTTAATTCAATTCGTATTTGCTCTTTTCACTATTGCGTGTGTGTGTTTTCGTTTATATAAAATACACTGTCGTTTGTGTTCCTCAAGTTCTTTTGACAATAAGTTCGTGCCACTGAATTGTGGTTTTTTAGGATAGTTTAGGTTTTATATACAATTCTTAGGAAATCTATTTGCAAATTGTGTTCAGAAATTTATATTTGCAACGCTTTAATTCGCTTTGATATCACGACACAATTCTCTTCATTCAATCTCAAATATTCTGCTTATATAGACTTTTAGAAGCAACTTATCGTCACCTAAACTCATCGCGACATTTTTAATCCATTAATTAGTTTTTCTCCTTCATTTCTGCCAATTTTTGTTTGTCTTTTTTTTGCCAGTCGTCACCTGCGCGACGCAAGTAAAATGCAATGAATGTGTTGGCTGGTTTTTCCCCTTTCTTTAGAATGTGAACTGGTGATCAGCAGGCGCTTAACAAAAAACTAAGCCGAAAATTCCCTTGAGGTCCAGTGTGTTAGGTTAGCGAACCCATGATAGCGAAATGTAATATTCATGACGGCCTTCACAGCGTTTACAAGCAAACGATTTACCAAGCCAAGTCACCTTTTTAGAGAGATGTCGAACCGAAGACGTAAAGTGTTTTAAAAAGAATTTCCCGAACGTCATTTACTGTATATAAGTTGTTTCATCTTTTTAAATAAAGTCCACGCTAAAGTCTACTCTAGAAAGTATTAGGGAAAACACGTAAAACAACAAAGAAAATTAAAGGTAACATTCTCTCCGTTGTTATGTCAGCTGAGCGAAGCAAACACGTCAAATGGAGCGTGGGAATACTCCGTAGCCATGATGCGCTGAGGTCCTTCCAAATAAAACGTGTAGCAACGATTTGTTCAGAAATCCCAGACTATGTTGACTGGTGGTGTAAGAATTTCATCAATAACACGTAAAACGTTATCGATCCAGATGCCAGATATAGTGGTTGTAATAAAATTCATTTACCATATAAAGGAAACGTGTTTGCATTGTGCGGGAAAAGTGTCATGGATTTTTGCTTAGCTTCACGCTTCTGAGTCTTGAGTCATAGTTAGGGATAAGATAACGTTAAGGAGCTTATGGACACTACGAAAAGAGTTGAGGTGGAATTTGTTTTATTACGTTATGTTGGCAAACCAGTTTGATTCCATCCAACGGCAGCCAGTTCGCTAAATCTCATCATCAAATCTTTCTTATGAGAAAAAAAGTTCAATACGCCATTTTAAGACATCCGACAGAGACAAAAAATGAATTAAACATTAAAATTCAAACTGCAAGTTGCATTTCAACGAGAAGAAAGTTGGTATCCAAAGGTGATCCAAGGGAGTCTTAAAATCAAGTAAACTATAAAATATGTATAAAACTTATTCACACTATTACCACCACCACGTCAACGGACTTCAAACTAAATGGAAAAGTTTATGGCCATTGTGCACACCGACACAGCAGCAATACAGCACTTAAGTAGACAAACTAAATTTTAACGAACATAAACATACATATTTGCCGAAGCAGTGCTGGAGTAAACTTTTTGAAATTTCAAGATTTTAAGATATCTTCGTATAGCTATACACCTATATCTATGAATGAATACAGTGCATGTGTTGATGGAGTAAAATCACAATTTTTGTGACAGACAAGGGAAGTGAGTGAACAAAACTTTTCACTTATGCGAACTTACAATAAATCGAAATCAAATAGAAGGGTTTTGCTAAACAACAACAACAACAACAACAACATCACCAGTTTAAGCTACACAAAAAAAAAAAAAACGAAAACAAACAAACAAACAAAGCAAGCAACAAACGGCCCAAAATTGAATGCATTAACGGGTGCAAAGGAGAAAAGGGTTTAAACTTTTCTATCCACAAATTAGAATTGAAAAAAAAGCAAAAAAACTTGAAAGATCAACAACAACAAAATTGGAAAACAAAAAATAGAAAAACGGAATGAAACCGAAAATATTCGTACTTTTCTAGCAATGCTGTGCTGCTACACAACAGAACAGTAAAGTAAACGCTTTACAGTGGTAGACATTTTATGACTGCAATCCAAACGAGTTGAGGGCTAAGTGCACTTAAGCAGAGTTAAATTTCACACACACTTGTAAAATGATGCGGGAATCTGCTATAGTCGTTGCTGCTGTTGTTATTGCTTCTATTTTCAATTCTATTTTGTTTTAAAACAAAACAGTATTATAGAGAACAATCTAAATACAATACCGTAGCTACATTTTTATCTTTTTTTATACTTTTTTGTTATTTTCGAGATTTGTTTATTTGTGTAAGTTGCACAATAACAACAACAACAACAACAACAACATAGAAGGGATAGAAGCAAACCAGAATAAAAAATTGAAACTATACTGAAAATAAAACTTTTGCATATTTTGGTTTGTTTTGCTTTGTCAAGGGAATAGAGCAACACAACAGCAAAAGCAATAATTAAAGTAAACATAAAAAAAAAAAAAAAAAATAGTTCTAGAAAAACATTTTTGTAGCCAACTTCTCATAGAAGAAGATACGTTGATGCAAATTCAGTTCATTTATTCATCTCTCTTCAGTTGTTCTAAAGAAATGTTTACTTCAAAAAAATTCGGCCAACTTGACACGTATGCATAATACATCGGTCAATAACTCCCGAAACTAAATAAGAACAATTCGAATTTATTCATCGACATTGCGATTCTCTCACATTGCGATGGCTTTTTTTCAACACAATTTCTTCAGACCCTCAAAAAGTGCTTCAAATTCCGCGATGATCTTGTCATTGGTGCCAAATCGTTTCCCCCTCTTTTGAGCAGCGTTTTAAGATTGGCTGGGAATGTGATGTGGAGAAACCGACAAATGTGGCACTTGTTTCAAGTTCCGTTAAAGCAATTTTGCCATTGTTTCCTTCGACTTGCGGCAAGGTTCTTGTATTACACTAGGTAACCGCTGCACCCTTCTGGAGAACAATACTTTTCAACTATCGAAAATAATTTTAATCATATTTTGCGCTCAGCATCATAGATGCTTCTATGAACCTTTTCTGAAATCATTACAACGTTCGAAAATCGTCATTTCCCAATGTTAAGTTTGCATGTTATCTTTTGCCGTCGAAAAGCAACGTTCAATAAATACTCGGAAAAGTATTTTCCCATTTTTCTGAAAGTAACAATAGTTTCTCCCCCCTACAAGCATTAAAACCCGTAACGAGATGGTTAAAATTATGGGAAAACGTAAAGTAGAGACCATTTGAGAGTTAGATAGGTTCCAAAATAGAATTTTTTTTTTGGTGTGGGCGGGGGAGGGGAGTTAGGGCGACGATGTTTAAATGTCAGTTCCAGAAATTATTGATCACTGTGTTACATATCAGCTCTTGCCAGCCGTGAGAGTTGCAAATAACAAAAATAAAGAGAAGAAAAGAAAACACTTTTTACCGAATTATATGTAAGCAGTAGAGCTATGCAGCCATTCATACATCCGTTCATAGCCTTGACACCAAAAACTCAAATTGAAATAATGTGTTTAATTCTTTTTCTTTCCCAGGCCGCTATAAAGCTTATGCGTACTGCGTTATTAAGTTTATGTCAACAACAGTGACAGTAGCATCAAACAATAACATCTAATAACGCACCACGAAACCGGTATACGCACTTACATACCTGTAATGTATACATTAACGATTAGTTAGCAACTGAAGCCACCTTTTGCTTAAATGCAAAGTGCTTGGCATGCTTGGCTGTTGGACAAATGTTTATAAAGATATAACATGCACTTTAATCTACTTTTTATGCCATACAGACAACAACGACATCATTACAATGACGGTGAAGATGATGATGTGAACGAGAACAACACTAAAAGCTGCACTAGCAACAGCAACAGCAACAGCAGTAATATGAATGACAACAACATTAGCACCATCAAACAATGACATTTTGCTTAAAGCGTTCTTATCAACGCAATCATCATTACCAGTAACCATTCACAGTACGAGTAAACTACACACTTAAGCTTACTATCACTACCACGGACGCGACCATCAGCGTCACCTCTATAGTCGTCATCAGCATCATCGACAGCAAGAATGACTTAGTTTTTAGTCGCAATTACGTTAGCGGTGATGTGACGGAGGACGTGGAAGTGGCGATGGAAGAGAAGGTGAAGATAGGTAGTAAATTACATTTACAAGCAGTACACAAATTATTACTTATGCAAGCAAAAATAGATAGAACGATAGAACGATATATTTGAGGTTCGCAGCAAAGTTTGAATAGAAGTTGCAATGAATTTTTCTTCGAAACAATGTTTGGAATTCTTTTCTTTTAAACTTTCCGTCACCAAAAGAAACCTAGGAATTTGAAGATTAAATAAAAATCGAAATCTAGTGAATTTTGACTTTCGTTTGCTGTAAATTTTCTTCGAAATAGCTGAGTCATCCCAACTTATGCGCAAGACTCGTTCTCCGAAACTTAACTTAACAACCGTAATTTTTAATCATTTCCGAATAATTTAATTTTGAGTAATTTAAAAAATAATGTTGTCATTCACTGTCATGTTGTCTTGTCATTATTTCAATTGTTGGGAATTTCCTTTTGGTAGGGCATCCACTTTTAGCCTCGTTTTATTCCTAACCATACAGTTTTGTCCCTCTTGCTCGTTCACATAACAATAAAGCCAATAGTGTTTCCTTTAAAACAGGTTTAAGAAAAGATTTAAGAAATGTTTGGTTGTGTGACTTTAGTTAGTGCTTTGGGCTTTCATTAACATATCTATTTACTTATTATAGCTCAGGTATACTCTACTATAGTCACATTCTCAGCCCAATTAGATAATTATTGACCTATATCCCAACAGGGCAATAGACCCTAAAGAAATCTACATCTCTGATCCTATAAACATCTAAAAAGTATCTAGAGAACTTAGCATAGATAAAGTAGTTAGCTTTTGACTTCTAAAATTGCGATGGCTGGGTTCGTAACTATCTGTCGGCACGTACGCAAAGACCGTTGTTTAATTGATGGTATTCAAGAGTGATTAAGATCTCAGGTGGGGTAGTCACCTTGGCCCACTTATGTTTTCGATATTCTCTTTGTATTCTATGTTTATTGTCTTCCTAGGTGTGTCAAGGACGCGAAGTGCTTGATGTTTGTGGGCGAAGTAAAAATTTTTCGTTCGTTTAACTCTATTAGTGGTATGCTAGGCCCTCAGTCACACTTAAATAGGTTGGTTGAAATTTGTGACTGACTTTGAAAAAATGCTCTAAGCTATCCTTTTCTTGGTCCATTAGTAAGCTGTCTAATTACTTTGTTGTTAGCTCGAAACAATTTACATATTGGATTATTCGTGAATAAAGCCAAATCGGCTATTGGATTTATTAAGATGATCAAAGGAATTCTATGAGCCTCATGTTACCAAATCGGTATATACTGCTCTTTTTCGACCAATTTTGGAATACTCATCTGTCATCTGCATACCAAATTACAGATGTCACATTACACCTAATTCAATCCGTACAACGAAACTTTTTCATTTTGGCGCTACGGGGATTAGACTAGCCTTCTTATTTGGAGCTTCCACCTTACGAAAGTAATGCTCCTTGACGTTCCCATACTAGAAAATAGACGCGTGATGCTGGGGTTTGCCTTTATTATTAACTTGATTAAAGGTATAATATCTTCGAGGTTTTTACCTCAGAGAATCTCATTTTATCTGCCTAGTAGTTTTACGAGGCATTATGAAGCACTTCACTTGTCCCACTGTCACACAAGCTGCTAGTTCCAGAATCTTTTCAGGGAGCTTTGTATGATTTGTAATACTAATCTTTCTTTGTTTGATGCGCCACTGCATTCTATCGTGCTAGTGCAGTTTTACGGACATGCCTTTACTGAATATATATAATTTTGCTGTATATTACTATAAATCGGTACAACTCGTTCTATTGCGTTGTCTTTGCTTATTTTTTGAGTGCTATGGCAGCATATATACTACTTATACCCGCTATCACACTTTGATGTTGAATTTAGCTCTGAGCTATCGTTTGATCGGCTGGTGGGTATATAGTAATTAAATAATAATTGCAGCAACTAGACTGATCATTTAGTCAAAGTTTTACAAAATGTCGCCAGCAGTCATCCTAATTTTTCTAGTCCTAGAATTGGTTTCTTTGGAAAAGAAAAAAAGAAGTAGAATAGTGGAACCTTATCGTGTAGCCACCTACCTAGGCATACTTATGCGTAAACCAAAACGTTTGATTATTGTCTACATGAGCTTTTTCGAAGAATTTGTACTCTCTCTTTTTCCGATTAAAAGAAAATATTATTTTAACGATTCCTTCATTGTATAATAAATAAAGGAAGCCATTAATAAATTCGAAAACTGCACTGAGAAAATTCAGAAACAAGTGCGTCTGCGGAGGGGAAAGAATTCTAGCAGTTTAAAAAGAAAATTGTTTGACAATTTTTTCAGAATGAAAGGAAACACAGTAGAATAATAGTATTCCAGAAAGTTATACAGCACACATAAGTGATGCTTAAGTAAAAAGAAATTTTTTTGAAAATCAAAGATTTATTTTTAATTTAAGGAGTCTTGTGAATTTTAATTAAAAAAAAAAGCGCTTAGTACGATATTTTAGAAATATTGATTTTTGTGTAATCGCCGGGTGTTCGAATGAAAGCAGAGAAGATAAAGAAAAAGGGCAGTCATTGCTTAACAAATAAGGGTTAAATCGATTTATCGAAAAACCTGCTCGTGTTTCACGGGAGAATGTTGTTTTGAAGGTATTGTGTAAAATTCGAATAACTCTTTGTTTTATAGTTTACACTGTTGTTTTAAGGGGTGCATTGTTTTTGTTATTTTTTGATTTTCTGCAGTGACATTGTTCTTAAGTTTTATAATTATAGGTTAATTGTATCCGTTAAGTAATATTATCTTTAATATTTATACACTTTGAAGAGCATTCATTTTTTGCTCTTCGACATACTCTTTAGCTTAACTTAAATGTACTTGCAGCAGTAAGTAGCAACAAAATTGCTTGCTTTGTTTTTGTGATTTCTTTTAAATAAATGTGCTGAGCACTCGATGTACAGATTGCATAAAAGAAATCAAATCTAAAAAAAAAAAGGATAAAAAAAGTCAAAGGTAGAAAATTTAATATAATTTCCATCAAATGGTAAAAGATAAAGTAGATAATTGATAAGGTTAGCAAATGTTACCTCGTTAAGAGATGCCAGTTGGAATTTCAGTTAATTCATTCATTTCATTTAATGTGCTTGGAATTGAATTTCCTTTAAATTGTTCACTTTTGCTTATTCCTATTTACTACGAAATTATTTTCTTCAATTTCCAGAAGGCTTAACTAATTTTTAAAAACGGGATAAAGAGGGATGTATAAGGGCTGGGTTGGAGCATAGCAGGACTTTAATAAAGCCCAAAAGAAAATTGAACAACTTGGATGGCTAAACCGCATGCATGGTACCATGATAAGTCGTAAAGATCTTTTCAACTAAATTTCTAACTTTTCTTAAATCAAAACCCAATCAAACCAATGAAGAGAAAGTGTTGTAAAAATGTTTCTTACTTTTTTTTTATTAATTTTTATGATTACCCGGCTATATTCCAGGATTATATAACTGATTTTATATTTTCTAATGGTTTGCCCCCAAGATTATATTGCGAGCTTCACCGAAGGCTGCCCGCCAGGAAACGATTCGCCCGTTTTGTACGTTCCTTGTTGCGAAGCGACGGCAATGAAATGTTTTGGTAAAAACTTTTCGTGTAACTCTCAACTTCTTACCTAGTCAACGATCATCTCGATGAAGCAATGCTAACTTATTTTCGTTCAGAAATGCTTTTATGTCAACGCAATCACTTTCTAAAGACACCTGTTAGGTGCCGCAGTAATAGAAAACTTTCTTTTTTCTAAACTATAAACTATTTGAACCATTCTTTAAACACAAAAGCTTGACTTTCTGAAAATATTACAGAACTTTCTCCGCTTAAACATTTTCGAAAGCCAAAGGAATTTTCAGATTTAATCAACCCAACGAATCTCCTACGCATAGGCGGTCTCCTCCTATGCATAGAACGGTAGTGAGCTGACGAATTTTATGTTAAATGAGCCGCTGATCGACAAACTGTAATCAGGGCTCACATAAACGATGACGAAAAGCATGGCGAAGCAGCTGAAGATAGGCATAGGCTGACTGAGATGGAAAGGAGTAAGTTACCTGGGAGATAAATAATACTGCTTATTTCTCTTACGACATTGAAAGGATAGAGTGTTTGCTTATTTGTATTTGTCATAGCTCAACTGGCATGAGATATAAAACAAATTAACTGAAAAAATAAATGAAAACATCGCAAAAAGAAATCTGTGGAAGTAAGTCGATTATTATAAGTACGCAGGTGTGTTACAAGTCGATGTCCACTTACTGTCCGTTTTCTGTAATATATCTGTCCATAAATGTGTATCTATGTCCGCTTGTTAGTTTTACAGTCCTCGCGTCGCGTGCATATCTGTCGGCCTTCCATCTCACGCTTTCGCACCTTACCACTAGTCAATCGATATTTCGTATCGTAAGTTTTATAAATGCACACATGGTCTTATACTTGGTTACTACATCCCCACTCGTAATGCAGCTGCTGTCGTGGGATTCGGCAGTCCCTGCCGTCCTGCTTTGATGGAACTTTGTGATGTTATTTATTGTTCTGTGTGCGTATGTGCGTGTTGTAACGCTTATGACTGGTTTCTCAAAACAACATTAAGCTGCCCACACAAAAACCCGAGCACACAAGCTCGATTACAGCAGTACGAGAAGACAACGAATGCATATGACCATTGAATTTGCTCATTTTAAGATTACATTTTTACCCATTGTTTACTAATTTTTAAAAATAGAAAACATGAAACTTATTGTGCCTTTAACCAATTTCTTATTTCGTTTTTTGATCAGAAGCATTGTCTCCCCTCACCTGGAGACGATCGTTTATGCTTTCATCTTTACACCCAACGCTCACTTTGTCATTGAGAGACAATGTAAGGATATGTAGATGCATATGCACTATTCAGGTAATAGTGAAATCCTTTCTATCAGCTATACTGTCACGATCAACTGGCAAACCCCTCCTTATACTATTCGAATGAACTGTTGGACACTACTTCTTCTTTCTTTCACGCTGTAATAATACTGTGTTTACAAAGCGAAGCCAATATTCGTGTTAAATTACCCAGGTATGTCGAATATCAAAAATATTTTTTCCCTAAATTGATAGCAGTGTGATGGACATCTGCGACAAATTACACATCATAAACGTTATTAGTGTTTCAGCTGTGCTTTGTCTAGATGGACACAACAAGTATTTTTTCCGACTTTTACAATGATTTGATGATGACGATGTGATTTTATTGAGCAAACAAGTTGCATCAAATTTTGTTTGCTAAATGAAATTTCGTGTGCAAAAACGTTTAGGATGTTGCAGCATGTTTGATGAGCACACTTTGTCGGCAAGCAATGTTTACAAGCGGTTTATACAGTCCGAAGAAGGGCAAGAAAGGATTGAAAACGAAGAGCGTCCGTGACGACTATCAACCTCTAGCGACGTAAGTCACGTCAAACAAATTCGATATAAAAACCTTCGAATAACAATTAGAGACCTTGCTGACGCTATTGGTATTCCAAACGAATCAGTCAAAAATATTTTAAAAGATATTTTGGGCCTGCAACGCATTTAGTTTGAAAAGGAGCGTCGCGTTAAAATGTTGGATGAGATGATATCCGACTATCAGTGGGTCCTTAAACGCATTGTTACGGGAGATCAGAATTTCGTCTACGCATACGACTTGGAAAAAAACAATGAATCGAGCGAATATCGTGCAGAAGATGAGCCAAGACCAAAAAAACCGTGCCAAAATCGCTCGAAACTCAAGATGATGTTAATAGCTTTCTTCGAGTATCGTGGCGCTGTACACTGTGAATTTCCTGCGCTGGTCCAAATGGGCCAAATTGCTAACAAAGAATATTACTTCAGTGTTATGGGTCGTTTGGATGAAGCTATTCGCAAATAGAGGCCGGAGTTGTGGAAAGACAACTCTTGGTTCTTGCATCACGATAACGCGCCATCTCACAATGTATTAATTCTTTCAGGCTATTTCATTAAAAATTCAACCCATATCGTTCCGCAACCACTGCATCCTTCTGATTCAGCACCAGGTGACTTCTGGATATCTTCTAAACACAAGACTACTCCGGTGACAACGTTTTGGCTCAACTGAAGAGATACAAGCTGAATCGGCGAAGACTTTGAAGGCTATTGCGAGAATCGAACATAACAACTGCTTCGAGGATTGGAAACGGCATTGGCAGGGGGTTAACGTAGGTACCCTAACCCTACGGTTCCCGATGGCACACGGAGTGAGAACGCGTCACTCACGCCCCGCTGGGAGCAGGGAGGCTCCCAAGCAGTTCCAGATCAAGGACATGTGTATGGCATGCCCTTCCCTCTGACAGGGGCGAGGCCTATCTAACACCTCAAATATTTAACGTTCCCGCGATTTTGGAAGCATGAGTACATAGTATCTGAAGGGGATTGCTTTCAAGGCGACGAAATAAATTGAAAAAAGATAAAATTAAACTGGTCTTACTTTTTGAAGACAGGCCACAGTACTTTTGCTTAACGCTAATATAAGCAAGAAATGTGAAAGAGAGTGAATTCGCTGTTTTGCGTTACCTTGGCTTACGAAGTCATTGTAAGCATAGGTGTAGTATTGTCGAAAGGGAGGGTAAGAAGGAGATATTTGTAAGTGATGACTAAAAAGCACTGAGTGCTGCTGTCGACATCTTTGAAGATTTTTAAATCACACGAAAAGATATACAAAAAAAATTGTAGCGTATATGTTTTTGAAGAATGCAAGAATATTTCAGAGAACGTTACGTGAACAATGTGAAAAATGAATTCAGTAAAAGAATATTGTTGACGAAAAACAACTTATGCAAAACTACCTTGAATTCAGGCCTTCAGAAATAAAATTTTTAAAAAAAAGACGTGTTTTTGTTTTGGATTTGAAAAAAGAATTGAAAATATGGAAAAAAAGGGCAATTTTTGGGGATTTTTGAACAGCATGATTAAAGCATAAAGATTAAGAAAATAAAAAAAAAAAAAAAATTTGGTACTAAAAAGTCAAAAAATCTTATAATGGTTGTCTGCAAAATTTACATAATGAAACGTGGATTTTTAAAAAGAAATTAAAAAAAGAAAAAGACGACATCGAAAACATAAACTGCATTTCGAATGAACTTAGGATCTAAAAATCTTCGAATGGATAACGTGAAAAACATAACCAATTATTAAAGAACAAAAAAAAAAAAAAAAAAAAAATTGTTATCGTTGTGGAAACATCATTGCATAATCGTTTCTTTCATTTCTCTGTGGAATATCATTTTACCGATAAGGGCTAACATTAGTTTGGAGCATGGCTATGTTACGCATTTTGAATTAATATCAACTTGGAATTTTTTTGACCATCATCTACATCGGAATCTGATTCGCGACGTACACGACTAGCGACTGTATGCAGTTTGAGGCGACATTGTGGCCTAGTGATAGAATAAAGAGTTCTGATTGAGTGTGGAGTGTTCTGCTCCAATAGAAAAACGGGAAAAAAATTTCTATAAACTTTGAAAAAGGTTTGAAAAAAAAAAAGGAAAAAAAAGAAACTCTTCTAGTAATTAATTGTTCAATTCTAGCTTTAATGTTTTTGTAAAAAAACAAAAAAAAAGAAAATTTTTTTTAAATATTGTAACACAGATGAATGTACATTCGACGTGAATCGGTAAGCTATTCATTATTGTTAACTACTTTCTATTGATCATCAATATTTTTTCATTCACCTCATTTTCATTTTTTTATTATTAACAAAATGTCCGAAATATAAATTGTTGGTTTGAGTCATGGCTGGCAAGGTAGGTTCAAATAACACACACTTACACTACAAGACATAAAAAAAAAAAATTATAAAAGTTCTGCAGGGCAACTTAGTTTCGAACCCCCGCATTTGCGGCGAGCTAGTCACTCTTGTTTAGAGCCCTTGTGTATGCTACAACTACGTCAATATTATTAGGTGCTTCATTTGAATTCACAATTCGTCATTCTTACGAAATTGTTGGAAAAGCAAGAATTCATCTGTATTGGAGCTTTTCATCTTACTTAAGGCATAAAACTTGCACGGCACAGGGCAAGAGCAAGGGATGTTGCGATCTAGCAAAATTAAATTAGTGCCAACTAATCTCTTCTTTTTATTCATGCGATCTCAAAGCATAACCAATTGCGTGATATACGTAAATTGTCACTGTCAATACAGCTGACCACTATGTTTCTGTTTCAAAAATATAATAATGTAATATCTCATACATTTATTTATTCAATATAAAATGAAATCTTAGGAGTCAGTTTCATCACAACTCTCAATCACGTACAACTATATTCATATCATGTTGTATTATTGTACAAGGAACTGCCAATGAAATGCTTTCTTTTATATATAGTAGTCATCAGCATGAAACGTGAACGTTATATAAGAAATCATAAAAAGTCGCTTCACTTCATTGAGTAAATAACGATTCCAGAAAATCATTACGGCACATTTTCTCATACTAACCGGTAAAGAAAATATTCCTCCAAATATCTACATAAACACAAAAGTACAAAAGGCAGCAGGAATCAAGCAAATACTGGATTAGGTAAGTAATGCGCTCTTGGTATTGTATTCAATTTTAAAGTTTTATATCCATGTCACAACCGCCAAGGCAGGCTTAAACTATAATACGTTTCGTAGGGTGGAATGAAAGAAAAAGTGTTTGTCTTTTTCTTCGTAAGACAAGGCAAATGGAGTGGGGTGTTGAAGCAGTTGAAGCAGTTTACATATTGTTCACGCAAGAATATTCCGCAAAATTTATATCGAGATTTAAAAGACGTCACACAGCATAACCCGCGACGACACAACCACCAGCATCGGTAC
Organism: Glossina morsitans morsitans; assembly: GCA_001077435.1. NCBI lineage: Eukaryota > Metazoa > Arthropoda > Insecta > Diptera > Glossinidae > Glossina > Glossina morsitans. The sequence goes on from CCAG010001524.1 coordinate 45,723, forward strand.
ATACATATGTAAATATAAATAACATTGTTCGGTCCTTAACACTTTCGAACCCAAGTAACAAGAGGAACGCAAGCACACTACATGTATAAGCAGCTTGATAACAATTGTTGCTATTGCCGACGTAACACAGCTACCGCCGCATCAAGCAACTGAGATCTTGTGAACATGTGACAACATTCAACATGTTCAAGAATGTGAGACGCTGCTGCTGTCATGCTGTACAAGTGTCTGTTTATTTCCATGTCTTTTTCATGAGAATGATTGTTATCAGTAAGGAGTTCTGTGCTCTAAGTCGTTGTTCTTGCTATTATTGCTACTTTTGTTCTTATTGTGGCTGTTGTTGTTGTGATTGTTTGCTGAAAAATTCAAAAGAAAACGCTACACAATAGCACTTCCTCTTCTTACGTACGTAATAAATACGTTCGTAAAAATGTGTGTTGTGATAGAAACAAGAAGTCGACTTTGTTTTCCTTTTTTTGCATTCATTTCTTTTGCTGGTAGCCCTGTTTGCTTATATCACAGAAAGCTTGGCAATACATTGACATTAGCAATATAGTGATGACATGACAATTCAAAAGAAGTGGGGAAAATGCCGAAAACAAGTTGCCTTTTTTCTTCAAGCGGAAATTGGAAAAGTGTCTCGCACTCTCTAACGCATAGAATTATTTACATTACACGGTACCTATCTTTGTTTTCTGTGATTTTCTATTACTTTTTAGTGCTGCTGCCGCTGCTACAGCTGCGGCCAGAGGTAAAGGCTTGTTTGCTTTGTTATTCACACTTTGTATACTTACACATAACTTTAAGTTCAACCACATTACTGTCACCGTCGCCTTCGACATTGGAGGCGGTACAAGTGTAATTGCCCGCCTGATGTCGTGTAACACCTTGCATTGCAAGATCGCCGCTGCTAACAATAACACCGGCTCGTTGATTATGTTGTATAATTTGATGCTGTAATGATAACAAATTAAATTGAAATAAATTAATTGAATTTCCTCGACATGCACTAAATATATTACATTATCATAAACAACAATGATAATGAAGCGGTAATAACCGACATTGATGTAAATCACGTACGGACTATCAACGCTGTTGAAATAATTTTCATTTTCATACATTTAGTCAATAAACACGTGCCAAGTAACGATTCACGAATTCATTAAAGTTAATTCGAAAAATTAAAGAATTGCTTCTTTAAATTTCCATTGACGTAACGACATGAAGACTTTTAACCGAATAGCGAAAATTCGCTATTCCACTAATATACAATAATATATTATAACGGATGCATGTGGACTCGAAGATGAAAGAGTTCGTTCCTTTTTATACACTAATGTTTTTTTTAAACATAAAACAAAGTCGGACCCTCAGACAGTGGCTCGGGATCTGCATTGTTTTACCAGATTCTCTATGCAAGCTAAACGGTGTATATATAGCGGAAGTTTTTTAATATATGTTGGCATTTATTTCCAATCGCATGTAGCGAGAAAACATATTTTAAATGCATATTTAAAAAAACGCATGCGGACGTTCATTAGCGTACCAAGTATAACATCTTGACACATAAGATATTCGATAGCCGCCGATATAAATTCTTCATATTTAGTTAATTAAGAGAAAGAGTCTATTAAGCGACTATTCTCCAAGGTGCCTTAGAAGTGTATACGATCTCCTTCGACTAGACGCTTTGTAAAGTTACCACACGGATGTGCAGTTCGTAAAATTACTTCGTGGCTCTAGTTGAGAAGTCCAGACGGCGCAATTTCTACACGTATCTCATATTCGTAGGTGTTCCATTTGTGTAATGAGCACTTTTCTTGCAGATAAGTATGTTTTAGAATGTATCTATAAGGTCTTCGCAGAATGGATTCGGATGATATTGACACTGTTCAATGATGGGTCCACACCAAAAACAAGTAACGAAATTGGCCAGCCAACGCGGAAGACAACTTTTTATACGGACTATCAGGATCGTAGGTCTTTGGCGCTAGTAATTTGAATTTGAGAGACGTCGGCTTCCGAAGCTACCGTCAAATCGCAATTGTGCCTTAATTTTGTTCTAAGCCGGCAAACCGCAATGACTATATAATTTTTGCCAATTTTTGCTCGGTGGCATTCGACGAACTTCAACACTACTGGGCTTGGCATATAATTTCAAATCTGGTATTGTTGTGGAAAAATCTGTCGCATTCTTGAAACTAGGTGTCATGTACGCGAATGTTAAAATGCATTAAGCAAATTAAAACCCGTACGATGGTGATAAAGTTTAGCGTGATACGATTTATGCTCTACTACGTGTGTATAGGTGCCGTACCAGTTCAATTGCTTAGCCAAATGAAACAGAAACGGGGTAATTAATAAATATAGAACCGTTCGACTATTCAAGCGAAATGCGATACCATTTCCAATTGCAAAAGAACAGAACGTCGATAGTTTCAGATCTAAAAAGCGTCAACCTGCCATCCATTTCATGGGTGTATTTAGCTAAAACATTCGCACCGAAAGAAACAACAAACATTCAGTCGCATGATAAGCACATAAAAGCAACTATGAACGCGAAAATGCCCGCGATTGAAGTCAATTCTGAATGTGGCAAACCGTCAGCTGGTATAATGGGGCAAAGTAATAAGTTTCCAATAAATGCCCAGAAAAACTACAGGTACGGCTGCATATCATTTTTTAAAAAACAGTTTTCCGAAATGTTAGCTTTAACATAATGATCGCCGTAACTGTAAGTCATGCTTCGTTTTTAACATTTCACATGTGAACCAATTACCAAACCATGATAATTCAGCTGATTGTATACATGTAAATGGGCAACGGTACCATGACTATCTATAAGAAAAACCATAAAGCTAAACGACACTTTGAGGCGCAACTTTTGGTAAGCCGCTTATCACATTAATCAAACCACGATAGAGTAGAGTGAAAAACATAACGGGATGGAATATTAGACGATGGAAGGAAGATACATGATCTGAAGACGCATGTTGTGATGCAGACATCATTAACGCTACGCATCCGTCCAGCAGTGCAATGTACCGCTACCGAAACTAGATTTTCTTCAGTTACGTACTCGTGTCGTGCCTCCGGTTACGGTACGGAAGGTTTTTTTGTTGTTGATGGCGGTGGGATATATTGTAGAACCATTTGGTATAGAACCGCAACCATCCTCCAAGGGTTTTGCCCTATTATATTTTATTTCTTACTCTTCCTCTTCTTCTGGGGTCGAAGAACTACCGCTGTAGCCATAATGGTTTTTACGTTTTGCACTTTATAAGTCGCTTACGCGTACTGCGAATAACTCCCGCGCCGCTTTGCGAGCAGCCCATTCACCTGGTGTCATCGATAAACATGCACGCACTTTAGATAGATACCACAACCTTCATCGAAGCGTTTCTGGAAAAGATTTGCAGACTCTTGGCCTTGAAAATTGAAACTTGGCTGATTCACTTTTCGATGATCAATTGAGAACTGATTCTTTCGCATTAACTCTCCCAATGGTGAGCCTTAACACCTCTATAAGCGTCGATCCTTATGGACGACAGAATTGGCAGACACAAAAAACTGTCGAAGTTTAACATGAAGGCGAAAGGGTGCGTGTTCTTCTCAAATGCAAACTTTTCATCTAGAGATTATTGGGAAATGTGTGCCTTGCATTAATTGTTGAGCATTCTTTTATCCAAGATAAATGTGCGGCTTATTACGTCAAAACTCGAACTTTGACAGTTACTTTCAGTTGGTCAAGCGAGAAATTGCTCTTCAAAAGTTATAAAAGAGCTTAAAGCTATGTGATGCAATCGTATCTTGCAGTGATAAGCATTTGCTTCACAATAAAGAAAACTGACTTTAATTTAAATAATGTAATTATATCTGTGCAATTCGTTTTTTAAACAAATGTTCCAAACAAACTTTTTTTATTCTCCATGGAAATCATCTAAAGTAGGCCTTGACCCTGAATGTCCAAATCTACAAACTATCTATGCAATGAAATTATACCCTGAGGCCCTTTAATGTTTGTCATTCGTTCGAAATTTTTCCACTCCATACACAAAGGCATTCATTCATTACAATATTTCAAAGGATTGAATTATTTCTAGGGGTAAAAGTATGGAAAAATTTCTAACAATAAATTGAATTTACAACTAAATGGCAAAACCATCTAAGTCTTACTTTTCTTTCTGATTTTTCAGCTCCTTTACTGATCTGCTTCTTCTTACTTTGATCAACTGTGATTTTGCTACAACAGAAAGCTTTTCAGCTTTTTATGTTTTTTTTTTTATAAAATTAATTAAGCGAGTTAAAGTTATTTTAAAAATGAGTAAATTTTTTATAGACATGAAGATGTTAAGAAACAAAATGAAATTCTAAATATCTGCAGTTATGTTGTTATGACTTTTAACCGTGGAAATATTAAACCTTGAACTTTTTAATGATTTGCTGTATGCAAGAGAGCATGACTTTGCATAAAGCTAATTAGAATAAACTCTACGTGATTGCAATTATTGTGTGTATTGTAAGAAATATAAGTCGCTCAAAGGTAAATATTGACACAAAACGCCCATGAGGAAGTGTTAGTTTTTATTTTTGACTTGGGGAAATTATGTCACGCTTACTGAAAGTAGGTGGTTGTAGTAAACGGTCGTGGATCGTAGCCACATGTAACGCCTCAGGCGTTTTGAGAAAATATTTATAGATTTGTTTATTAATGTGTCCATATATAGTTTTATCACAAATTTAAATATTATTAAAACATATTGCCTTACTATAAACTTTCAAGACTTTCAATCAATATTTTTATTTAGTTATTTTAATGTTATTATATTTCTCTTTGTTTCTTACGTTGCGAAAACACCTCAGGCAGTTAAACCAATTAATTTAACGATAATTAAGTTAAGCAAACAATTCCCTCACTTATGTACATTTACTACTATTATGTATGTATTCAAAGAAAACCTACCCGTCAACGACGACGATAATAATCATAAAAAAAAAAAAATAACGGCAGCAAACAAAAAAAGAAGGAAAAAAGGAAATGATAAGAAGCAACACTGCAATTATAAAGACATACTTGAAGCCCATTAAGACAAGTAAAACAAAAACTAGGAAAGCCTTGTGTGGTGACGAATGTTGGATTCCTCTCCTCCAAACAACACAACGATCGAGATAATTCTTGCACCAAGTCCTTCGGTGGTTGCGATCTATGTTCATTTGTAGGGAATTCATCATTTAAGTTTTGATTTTATCAGCCGTCATTATCATTACATACTGCTCCTTATGAATTAATCAAAATTTTCTCTTTTATCAGGACCAATAGTTTGTACGCAATTTAAAATTTGTGCCAAGTTTCACAGCTACAATCTCTAGGGTCAGTTGTAAGCTGTAGTTAGCCTAGAAACGCAGACCATTTCCATACATCATTACAATTTATTAATCTAAACTAAGGTGCTGCGACTATCACAAGTTCCATCTTTATGTGTTCTTAATTGGAGACCCTGGATATTTCGACAGCGCTTAACGAGGAAACATGCAAAAATGTACATTAAAGCTTACGTACTAAGGTTTTCCTTAAACTGGATTCTCAATGTGGTTTACAAAACTAGTGTTTTCGCAAACAGTACGCACCAGCATCTTTGGCAATCTTGTCGAAGGTTAGAGGAAGTCAGTTATGTTCATATGATCTAAAAATGGCCGACAAGTGCACATTCCTGCACGCGTCACGCCTATTTGAGCTATGAAGAGAAATTAAGCTAAACGTATGATCATAAGAGAGAACGAACTTTTTAAGAACAGTTCGAATATTCAACTTTTAGATGACAAACTCTGACAAGTTTAAAAGTGGAATGAAAATAATGCCACTGGTTTACGTGAAAACAGGCCACCGCAGATATGGTATGTTGTTTGAACACCTCTAAAATCAATGGGATTTTAAATTAAATTTCTGCATGTAACAAGAGGAATGACAACACTGGCAGGCCATCGCTATTCGATGGGAGAAGAAAAAAAGGGTGGGGACATGTTTGCCTCTTTATATCAACGCAAGTACGCACAGCACAGCACAAGCATACTGAAGCAAACCCAATAGAAATTGTAGAAAGAGGAGAACTGTGAGAGCATATAATAATAGAATATACAAATAAGCAAAGCCGGAAAGAACAAGTTTAGCTGATAGTTAAACTGCACAAATAGTTAAAACACAATTAAACTTAAGCCATTTTCAATACAAAAGAAATCGAGCGAAAGAGGAAAAAAGGAAACAAAACAACAACATGACAGAATAGTATCGCATTTAAAGGTTGTGACAATGTTTGCTTCGAATGGAAGCAAATGAGACGGAAAATGCAGACCTGCCTTGAACTTTTTTCTCAACGCACTCGAATGCTGTTATAAAACATTTGAAACAGTGGCAATATGTAGAATATATGAGAAGCATTTGCAGTTTATTTTTCTTTCGTTCTGTTACCCGCACGAATGAAAGGTTTTTCAATTCACAGGTTTATTCGTTTCATTACACTACTTGTTACTCCGGGTGTACATACAAGCAAGTAAAACATGTATTTCTTAATAGTGTATACCATCGATATTACTCTTTCTCTCTCTCTCATCTGCTTATTTTCTGTCGCCCTTATACGCTTCGCAGAACTTACAAAAAAAACTAAGACTCGACATATAAGTGAGAAATAGTTTTACTAAGTCAATGGGTTAAAAGTGAAAGCAAACGTAAACTACAACTTAACAAACTTAAAAAACGCATCTCTAAAGTTTTTCTCGATGAGGTTAACGCTTTTGGTAGCCATTGATAAGATAAAAATATTAATTCAGGCCTTATAGAAATTGCTCGTTTGTGAGTAGACTTTAGTTACTTGCATCGCAGGTAGCGTGCAATCCAAATTCTCCCCAAGGTTTGTATATCCACTTGTTTCTTACTTGTTATTTTTTTATATTATAATGTTCTCAGTTCGTTTGCACTTAACATTGGCTTTGCATTTAAATAAACACAAAACCTTATACGTATTGTGATGTTTTCTTGCTTTGTAACAATATTTGAGGTAATTACCAAAGAGGGAAAATATCTAAAAGAAAATGTTTTGAAATGAAAATAGTTAAACTTCGTAAACAAAATGTATGTATGTAAATAGTTAATTGAAAATAAATACAATTATAGGTTTCTTCCATTATATATATAAAATCTTTTAAAAATAATGTTTATAAACGTGAGCTAACGTCTTTTATGTAAACAAGAAAAATATCTTTTCAATAATGTAACAGTGATAGAAAATAAATGTCTTGAAGATCAACTCGATCAAATAATTTCCGCTCTGTGGAGGTTTTCTTCAGAATTAACCGCGCTCGCCTCTGAGATTACTTTATAATTCTTTTCAAAAGACTTTCGAACAATTGCCAATCTATCAGTGACCAGACAACTTTTCCCCATAGATGTATTTAGGCTACATATGACAATCTTACGTAGCCGCGTTCATTACAATTCCCTCTCCATCTCTCACTTTCTTCTTCTTTCTAAGCTTCTTTCTAAGCTTATGGGAGCTTTTTTGAGTAATATGGGCCTATGCTTGTGTGAGAATGGCTCTCATTTCCAAAATTAACCCATTAAATTCGTTGTAAGAACATTGTACTTTATTTATTTTCTGTCCCGACTACAAACATTTTGAATATCGCACCGAAGTAAACGACATGTTCTTTGCTGCAATTTAAAACTAAAGAGCAAGCGCCCATAAAAATAACGCGCAAAAAAACTTGGGATAGAATTTTTCAACGAAACTATATCTTATATTTGAATCAATTTCTGCACTTTTCGATAACTTTCTTGGACGTTATGAGTTTTTGCTTATATAGTATACTTAGATATTCCATTAGTTGATGTACTAAAAAGCATAAAAATTTGGTGAGTTAATCTCTGTGGGCGCAGCTTGCGATCATCAGCGTGTAGCTTTTGAAAAGGTTTGCGTTTGATTTGGTTTCTCATGTTTAGGATGGCAAGAATAGCGTCAAACTTAGATTGGCAAACAAACGGAGTGTTGAGTAAACAGTTAAAGCAATAAAAAACTGGAAGCCTTCAGCTGACCGAAAGTATGTGGAATCAACGATGATATTTCTAAACATTTTCCCGGATTATGAGAAGACTGGAAATGGGTCCGTTCTATCGTTGCTACGTTGACCCTATAGAATCGGTTCAAACACAATCCTTTTTTTCAACTTAGGGCATTTGTCGTAACATCCAACAATGGCGCTGCCATTGCACGGAGATAGATTAATACATATAGCATTATTCTTACCAAAGGGAGGAGTTTTTTTCTTTGTTAAGCTGTTAAACGGTTATCGATTAGCAGGCTTTAAACAAATTGTCAATGTCCCAGATCGTTGCACAAGAACATATTAGTTATTGAAACCAAGCCAATATATCCACTCAGGGTTATCCTTAGTAGAGGCTAAAACTCGTGTAAAATTTAAAGGTTGGCCCATTTGTGTCTTGTTATAAGTTAGGTCCTCATGAAAATGGGAACTATTTTCTTAATCGATGAGAAACATTTTTTTTACTAAAACCACGTAAAGCTAACTCCATGCAACGCTCGATGTGAAAGTAAAGCAGCCATTTTTCGAAATATTTTACTTGAAAAGCTCGTCCACAATTTTTCCCATTGTCCAAGACAGTGTGCAAGTCTATGGAAGAACCAGCCACGCCCTTGACTGTATGCAGTCAAGTTTTACAAGAAAAATGGAGATAATGTTTTGACGGATTCAAATTCCAACTGCGATGGGTTTTGGTAGCCTTAGATGCTAGTGCTTTAAGACTTTAGTCTTTGAATTTATTCACTTCTTTACTCTACTTTTTCACTTTCATTTTTGATCAATCAGCCAATTCGTGCGCCTTGTGTCGTCTATCTAGACGCATGTTTAGATACTTAATACAGCTTTATTTAGGGATTTGATTGATAAGAATTAGAAGAGCAATTGTCCTTTGTTACAGAAAACCTGATGTGTAAATTGCTGGGGACTAATCTACAGGAATCATTCAATATACATGTGTTCTCTTCGTGCTCCTAGTACCCAGGATATTAAAAAACATCATAATAAGCTGTTCTTATACTCATCGTTCTTAAGAAATTTCGTATTCATAAAGATTGACCAAGGTGGATGGAGCTTTTTAATCCGTTTAGGGTCCTTTATATTTAATTCTTTTACCGGTTTCGTTAAAGCAGATAAAGTCAGCGCTACTTAATACGCGCAATTTGTCCATATCGTGTTTGGATGACATTTAACTGATAAATTTAGAATACTTTTTGTTTCGCAACCTGAACAGGCTATGTCTAATATCGGTTGTTAAGTGGCCACTGAAAAGCTCTGCCGTCACACTTTAGTATAAGATTTTTATTAGATTTTTACTTTGATTAAATTAAGCTCTCATACGTTCACATGAGCTGGCTCAACACTTTCTATCAAGTAGAGTTGTTGCTTTAAATTAACTAGCATTTCGCATAGCTCTTTATATACTACGAAAGTATTATAGCTTTGCTCTGAAAATTCAATTGCTTTTATACGATCATTGGATGCAATCAAGTTGAAGTAATTTTAAATGAGTAAATAAACTTTTGAAAAGCGCTCGGAAAGCGATTGTTATGATCTTGCGGTGACAATATTTATTAATGTCGAGTTATTATAATATAGTGTTGCGAACTTCGCTTTTCCCGTTACGGTCCGTACCACTAGATCGTGGATCTTATTTTCAAGAGAAATAAAATTCAAAAATCTTTTAACCTTAAGTTTCTTTATTTACAATCTATTTCTTTAAGAGTAGGATTATTTACATTTTTCTTTGGTAATACTCTCGACTTCCCAACTCTGTTATTCTTTTTCGTCTCAAATGTTCTTGTACGACTAACTCTGCCTTCCGCAAATAATCTATTTATATACATTTTTACAAGTATGTTACTATTACCTAACTTCATGGCGTCTTTTTTAATCCGTTAACCTGCTTTTCCACTAATCGCTTTCCTCGCGTTGCGAATGTGCACTTGGGTTTTCCCTCTCTAGGAAATTTATAACTTGGGAAAAATCAATTAGTTAGCATTAACTGGATTTGGGATTTCCGTAACAATAGTAACTAATTTCGGTGCTAAGTGAAGTTGCAATAACCGAAAATTGTCCCTCATTTTTGTTCCACACCTATGCTAAGCATATTAGACTTATTTTACGTACAAGAGCCACCAGTGTTACTTATATCAGGTGTAATGTAAATCATCCCTTATAGGCAATAGCTTGTAGTAGACTTCAAAAATCGAGTTCTAGTGTAGATCAGTCTACGCTTTGACTTCAAGTGAGGGCGAAATAAGTGTGGCAACGCGTGACCTAAACTAGGTAGGTGATAGTAGAGGCCTCAAAATCTTTTGTTAACACTTCGTGTGTGTGACCGTCGAGAACAAGAGACGCGTCCTGGTTATTTGATATCCTGTTATTGTAAAAATTCTTTCGTGCCGCACGATTCCCGCGGGTAGCAAAATAAACGGATCGCGTAAAAAAAAAAGGTTCTCCACTGCCTATTGTCCTATGAATGCAACAAAACCATTCGCGAAAGTAGATAGATTAAGCGAATCAATTTAATGAGCCAAATTAATGGCTCCAGCGTGTACGGGATGCCCACGGTATCCCAAGTAAATATATAGAATTTGTCAGAAATTGCACAATTATTTAACAAGACTGGTAACGATATCGCTCATGCATCCCAGTGAGAACATCGCGAGGTATAAAGTTTGCATAAATTTATAAAAAAACGTTCTCGGTACTTGATCTGTGAAGTGAAATAAATTAATGTGAACAGGGCTTAACTATAGGTCTCTCTTCGATAACCAAGAGAATAAATACGCTCTAGATCCTCTTTGAGAAGAAATGGAAAAGAAAGCGCAAAATGAATACATTTTTATCCGTTGGTGCTTAAAAAAACTCCACTCATCATGCGTAGCTACTAACTACATTCAACATTTACATACATATCTGCACAGGAGTAAAGCTTTGGCGATAGCTGCTTTTATTATTAAGTGGCACTCATACGTACGGTTGTGTTTCAGGGTTTTATTGTGTAATAAATTTTGAATAACTGTAATAGCATACGCATGCATAAGAACTAATGCTTCCTCGTAAACAATAGTTATAAATAATGGTTTGTAGTTTTCATTCGCTTGTACGCTCCTTTACGAACTTCTTTCTTTCAGAAGATTTCTTGTAGCAAAATTATTTCATATAATTGCTATAAAAGTATTAGTATAGTATTAAGTATTTTCTAAATATTTTATAAATATTTAATGGTAATAAAATATTTGAAAATATTTTTTCAACAAATTAGAATTTTACGAGAAATTTACCTCAACTTATAAGTTATTAATAAAATAAAATTTTATTATTGTTATTAATTTACAATTGATAGGTTTTAAAATGTGCTGGAGAACGATACACTTGTGCAGGGATTATATGAGAAAATCTGCTAATGGGTGGTAAAGCGAAAACTATGGCAAAAATTCATTAAACAAATGACTTCAACAATAGAGAAATATATTTTTAATTAAAAGCGAAATATTCTTTAGAGTAAAAAAATAAAAATAAAACAAAGCGCATGGCGTGATAGCTTTATTCGTTTTGAAGCGAATTTCAGATACCAATCATTTCAAGTAGATTTTTATTTCTTGACCGCAGCTAAAGGTCCGGTTGAGTGTTCATTTTCAGCAGATTTAATTACTAATACTTTATTAGTCAGAAAACAATTAGGCCGGGTCTGGCATTGATATCAGTTCTAGGACGGAAGATATTAACGATAACATTTATAGAAACTGATCAGAGATTTCAAGAGAAAATCAGCTGAAAATGTCACTAAGATGTCTATCTCATATTTTTGGGGCCAACGTCGGGGAATGTTATACAATACAGTACAGCTTCATGGTGACGTTCACAAAACTTGCGCTAAAAGTGCGCTATATGTTGTCATAACAATTTCTCTCTTATATCATAACGCAGTTATATATACACACACACACACACACACACACATACACATACTCATACATATGTAAGCATAAAATTCATAGAATTGCAAAAAGGTTTCAGACAAAGACTTCCACGTATATAAGAACATTTTAAAGTTTTTTGCCATAACACACTATAGTAAGGAAAATGTTTTATTTATTGCTTGAGCCACCTGTGCGGATAATGTAATTAATGTTTTCCTTTTCAAACTTTTTATTGCGACAGTATGAGCTTCTGTTCATATGGGGTCTCTATGTTTAAGTGTTAGATTACACTGCTGTTATTACTATGTTTGATGTTATTGTTGTGTTCACATGTTCTCAAGTATTCATAACCATTGACAATTAACAATTGAGCACGCAACTTAAATTAATAATTAGTTTGATTAAAGTTGTCTGAGCTATCATTAAAAAGTTGTTATAAGAAATTAAAATGAATTGTTTCAAGAAAAATGATTGCATGTATGATGATTCACAGAAACGTGATTAATTAACTAATACACGAGCTATAGCAAAGAAATTTTCTTAATGACGAAGATGTTGGTGCATGCTAAACTACGAATACCAAGGACATATATATTGAGATTAGACGAATACAAACCATTTAAAAGCTTTCTCATGAAAACTTATATTACGTAGCTAGTTTGGTTCTAAAATGTTCTTTCCAACTATCCGCACCTCTGCATCTTCATCTTTCCACGTGCTCTTAGCCTATTTTAAGTGGCAAACACGGTTTGCAGATGCACGAACAAAAAATCATTGATAAATATGTATTTGTAAACTGAATACAGATGTATTTGTTATTGGGATTAGGTCATCTTCTTATTCGTCAGCAGCTAGATTATCCTCTGCTTTTCTATACGATTTGGATGCTTTACTTGTAAACCGGTTAACACTAATTTCTTAATTCCTTTAACTTTCTATGTCAAGGCACTTGATTGACTCCTAATACTGTGTGTCTTGAAAATAAATTGTTCCAATAATAAGCACTTACCGCACTAAATGCTAACATTTTTGCAGGCATTCAATAATAAATAATTCATTCCGAAAGCCAATTCAATCGCATTAAAAAACATAATTAAGAAACTTTTTTACACGGTAATTAAAAGTCAAATACATGCGAAAATAGTTTTCTCTTGCTACTAACAGTACGGTGTAAAATATTGTAAATAAACCATTTTATCACTTTTCGCTACGTTCGGTTTTATGAAGACAATCGACTTGGCAAGTGAAGCATTCATATACAGAGGTTTTCTACAAGCTACGATATCTATAGATAAACCTTATTATCAAATGTATGCAAAATTACTTGAATTTTCTGTTGCGAGTTTTTCCCATTACATCGCTCATATCCATGTAAAGCGATTAGAGTTTGTAAGCAACGAAGCAGGATGCACGGAATTTATTTTCTTTTACAGGCAAACGTGTGATTCTTGTAGAAAAAATGTTTTTGTATTTATTTCTTTTAGTAGTATAAGGGAATATAAGTCATCCCAAGAACAAATGTAATTATAACAAAGGAATAAATGAGAACTGCCGTATACCTTAGAGTAGTTTATGCTGAAATTTGAAATTAATTTTCCATCTTGACTTTTTCTGCCAGGCAATGTGCTTGTAGGAACCTTTTCGGCGTAAACCGCTGCTATCGGACAGCTGAGTGAAAGATCATTCATAAGTTTAAGATGAAGTTAAAAGTATTCTCTAAAGTCTATATTACTGAGGAACTTCGCCGACAAACCAATCGACGACACTCTTCTTAGAATCATTGGTCATGAAAGACATACACTTTACACATTGTAGAGTGGTTAAAGACAGAATTCTTAACGTTACAAAAAATGACAATATTAGCACATTTTAATATATTCATACCTGGCTGCTGAGTGTAAAAGTCTACATATATATATATATATATATATATGTTTCTTAGGTGAATTCTGTTATTACTTAAGCAACAATTGCCAAGAATTTCAATGAGAAAATAAGAAAAGCTATGTTATTTTCTACTTCAATACTTTTATATATATATATATATATATATATATATATATATATAT
>CCAG010001525.1:0-10142 GCA_001077435.1 Glossina morsitans morsitans
ATATATATATATATATATATATATATATATATGTGTGTGTGTATGTGTTGATGTATTTAAATAAAAAACGAAATCTACGTTTAAGTTCGTTGTATATATAGGTAAACGCAAAAATGTTTGTTGTTGATGTACTTGTTCTGTAACTGTATACGTATATTGTTGATTGCATAAAATAAATCTAACACTAAAGCTATACAACAAATACAATAAAGCAAAAAGTTATCTACGTACACAAATGCACACACACACACACACACACACACACAGACATATTTTCCTTCCTCCTTTGTATTGCATTTTAGGTCAAATGTTAAAAACAATTGAAGACTTACTGCAGCACATAAAATAATAGTAAAATTGTTATGTAACCTAAGTGTGTACATGCACACAAATATATGTGCATAAAACACAAACACACGTGCTTATTATATATATGAAAAGGTACAAATATACAAATTGAATAAAAATATATGTTCGCATGTATATATATACATATATACAGAATACTTGTAGTTTTTAAACAGAATCAAGTACATGAGCCTGTCTTTTTTTATATATGCATGGCATATACTGAGTAGAGAGTGTACCTGTGTTTGGTTGTTTGTTTGATGTAGAAATTGAGTTAAATGTCCGTGTATATGAAGCCCTACACGACGCTCTTCCGATCTTTTATGTGTGTATAAGAGCGTTTATGCATATGCGATTGTTTGAAAGTGCAGCATTGGATACCGATGTATGCAATCAAGAAAATTGAAAACAACATTTAATTGCTACAAATTAATTAAATATGTCTAAATAACATACTCATACTTGAAATATTATACAAAACTCTGACAATACGCAAGTGCAAGCAAATGTACGAACATTAATATCTGCTTATGTTACAAGAAAGTTAGAGCAAACTTGAGAAACTTTTGCTTTAGGCGCGTTATCTACGTTGCCCTTCTTTCTCTTCCAATTTCAATCTTTATCGTTTACTGCTTTTTTAAATTCAAATTTCTAATGAATTTTACAAATTGTTTTGCCTATGCACATACAAATATTTCTGTATTAATGCACAGCTTGTCTTGTACTTCGGTCTCAACTTAAGCTAATCAAACTTTAACTCTGAAATTTAAGTCAATCATTTGTTATTGTTTTACAACTTCAAGTACTCTGCATATGTTTACATGCAGTGGTGAAGTTTATTTTATTTAACAATTTACGTTTACACACATAAATATGTAAGTAAGTTCGTGTGAGTGTGTGTGTGTGTATGTGTATCTATGTATTTTATATTTATATTATTGTAGAATTTTTCCCAAAAAGTCAATATTGTCTCTTGTTTTCTTTTCTTTAGGCTTTTTTCTAATTTAGTACAAATTAAAGATAAATATAAACAAATGGTTTTTTTTTTTTTTTTTTTTATATATATTTTTTGTTATTTTATTATTAACTTACGTTGTGTTTCCATATCACTTTATAGGCAGCCGGATTGGCATGAACTTTACACTCGAAATAGACATCATCACCTTCTTCGATGTCCTCTGGATTTAGATTTGAACCCAAATCCAATTGTAATGTAGGAACGACTGCAAAAATATTTCGATAATACAATTAACCACAAATTGACGTTAAATCATATAAAATTAATTAAAATGAAATAGAATACTAAAGTAAACGTTTTACATTTGGCACACAAACATCATTTGGCGGCATGAACATCCCGTAGTTATATGTGTAGTGAACTTTAAATTAAAAATATGTATTCAAAAATTCAAGTAGGACAAACACATCTATAATTAAAATTAAACACATCCATAATCGAACAAGATTTTTGTAATGAATATAACTGCTTTTGTGCGTCAATTATTCAATAATATCTGCATTTATACCTCAAAAGTAACACAACAATTATGACCACCTGAAGAATAGTTTCGCAATGTCATGAATATTTTCAAATTATAAGGTAGTACCTAGCTTGGAGTCATTTTCAGATACCTGTTTGGTTTTTTTTGTAATCTGACCAACCGCTTAGGGCGTGTCTCCTATTCATATAAGAAGGTGATTGCCGGAAAGAAGAGAGGAGAAGCAAACAAATAGGGAAGTTACGGGTGCAGTCTAGTGGATGATTGCCCAATCGATATGTGTTATGCCTTTACTGATTGAACACTTACTATATCTATGGCTGCGGGACTGGAGACTTGAACTAGCGAACACTGACTTAGTAGACGCGGTTCTTATCTATTTGTCTACTTAGGCGGGTCTCTGTTAAGGTAATATAAGTACTGCTTGCTCATTCATTCTCGTTATGTTAAAGTTTTCGTGATGCGACGTCACAAATGCGTCAAATGGTTGACAAGTAAAATGTTTATACTTGTGTGTTTTAGAGTGCATACACCTAAGCCCGAAGAGAGAAGATGTAATTTATTTTCTTTTCATCGCTTATATCGACTCACTCGCATTAAAGGATTCTCAATTTTATGTTCGTCATCTGCTTTAATAAATTTGAATGAAAAACTTCTAGAAGGCGAGCAAGATGTCTTTCTTTGAATAAAAAATCTTGCATAGTAGACTTCCGCTGTTAAGGCAATGAAAATTGCATTCCGCTGCCGTGATGGTAGACATACTATCCTTGGTAGTAGATTCTAAAAGTATTTGAGCAACATTTTACATTATCTCTGCGATTCGAAATTTTGTCTCGGTTATTGTAGACTTGGCCTTATTTCTTAATAAAAACTCCAAATATTGACAGATACGTCAAAGCTACAGGGGCGGTGGTTATTGAAGCAACGAGTATTACACTATGTAAGGCGGCGGTAATTTAATTGGCGATTGGTGATAGTGCTGTGCTCTCCAATTTTTGGAAGCCACCTATAAAAATGTCTTGGTATTTGGTCGTTGCCTTTGGATCTTTTGTTTTATTTTCCCTTTGTTCATTTAACCTTTTTTTATTTGTGTTTCTTCTCCGTACGTGTCTTGTACGTGTCAATTCTTTTGTATTTTACTTATGAATATGTTTGGCTTTTGGGAAGTTATTACGGTTTTTCATAGCAGGGTTGTGTTAGGCAAGGAGTTTACTGTTCAGAATAGTAAAACCACAGGCAGTTTAAATATTTTCACGTCTACTATGGTAGCAGATTCGTTTGCTATCCGGAATTAACCTCTAGTTTATAGCTTTGTGTGCAAATTTCTACGCTATCCGCTGAAGCCAACTGCGCTGTCCTTTATCAAAATATATAAAGAGAGAAATGGGCTTCTTGCACAGTTTACGATCTGAGTGGTAACTCTTTCTGCAAAAACGAATAATTTTAAGATCAAGAGGGAAGGGAAACGTTGAAAGAATTGTTAACGACAGTTTATTGAGTCTGTTGGTTTGGCTAATGTGAAAGGTCTTTTGTGCCAAACGAGGAAGAGTGTCAACGAAATAAACAGTCAATTAAACTAAACTGCTAAACATTGCACTAACAACTATTGTGTGCGGGATGTGGTTTTTTAGAGGTGAAATTGAGACCACAGTCACTTTTCAATGTTGAGAGACAAGTGTACTTAACATACACTTTTAATGGGTAAATAATCATATGATCATATAATATGTGTGTTGCTTTTCCATTAGATTTCACAACAAAGCATGATATGATAAAAACGAACATACGTTGAACATTAATAAATTAATTTTTGATATAATAATGAACGTAACAAAGGATTGGCTTCTCGCAGGTAATGATTGCAGGGAATATGAACGTAACTTGGTGAACTTTGTAGCTCTGAGAAAATGAAAATACAAATCAATTTGCCTCAGTTGAGATTAATTTAATATTTTGTGTGTATCCGCCTGAGCGGCCGAGTAGGCAAAAGTCTCGACTAGCAATTCAATGGTCGTGGGTTCAAATCTCAAGTGCGGTAGAGTTTTTAATAATAATAATAATAATAACAATAATAACAATAAGAGTAATAATAATAATAATAATAATAATAATAATAATAATAAAAATAAAAGCCGAAAGCCGAAAGCCTTAGATGCTAGTGCTTTAAGACATTAGTCTTAGAATTTATTCTCTGGCTAAATTTATAATAATAATAATAAAAATAATAATGTTTTGTGTGTACGTTTATTTATTTATTTTCATTGTAAGTACACTGTCATTGTAGGTATACTATAATTATATGGTACACTGCACTCTTTTATATATTGCGAAAAGGCAGTTGTGTGAGACAAATTGATAACGCAGCTGGTGTATTATAAGTAGGAGTTATTCTTTGATATTAATATTTATTCTTTTTTAGTTGGAAAAAATATCTGAATAAGCGTTTGACGAACTTAAAATTTGGAAATCTCCATAGTGCTACGTCTTCTTGTGGTTTGTAGACACGCAGTTAAAAAAACCCGGTATGTATACCCACAGTCTGTAAACATTGTTCACATTTGCGACATCATATCAAGAAATATTTAGCCGAATATTTTCTGTTTCACGAAGTGAGAATGAAGGGGCAGGATCGTTACGTTAACATGGAAATGTAAAAGCCCTCAAAGCATTTACTACTTTTATCTTGAGCGGGCTTAGTATTTTGTTCGCTATTCGGTTTGCTATGTTAGGAGCATAGGAGCATAGGAGATCGTGCTTCTCTTGAGAAAAAACAAAGATGACTACGCAAAAAAGGCTACGACGAAGATTTGTTGTAATATAAAAGATACCCCAATAACTGCCAAGAAGGTATCCCAGTCTCGTTAACTAATGGATTTTAGACCTAGGCGCAACAAATTGCGGGAAGCAATTACATCATTATAATTTCCTTCATCGGACTACACGAGCCTGTAAGAGATAAACATTTCATTTTGTTTTAAGTTGTATTCGTTGCTAAGTTTGACGCAATCCCATCAACGTTAGTCTGCGTCACCACCTCATTATTTGAAACTTTATTAATTTTCACCATGTTTTGTTTGAATTCTTGGACCTAACATAGCGCGAAAAAGCTTGGAAACAAGTCTACCATTTACAATTTGGTATCTTAAGGTCTTTGTCAGAAACGGCAAAATTTTGTCGAAAGCTACTATATATTTATTTCTTGATCGCCTTAAAGCGAATGCGATTATTTTGTTCATTCATTTATTTTTGTACCCACCACTGAAGGAAGGGGGGTATACTCATTTCATTTTTTTTCATATTCAGAAGGAAGCTTCAGAGACCCTGTGTGGCCGTGTGGTGTGTATCGTTGATGCCGGCTCCAAATTTGCTTGAAACATAAGAAGGTTGTGCACATGGGTTGGTATTGAAAATGGCCCAAATTGTTAGAGAAGAAGTCCGCAGTGGAGTGTAAACTGAACGCAAAAATTTGTTGATTTTGACTCGTTACTTAAAAATTGTAAAAGTTAGAAGCCTGCGAATTTTCACGTTTACTTTACGCAACACTCTGCTGATTGCATTCACAAATGGAAAGAAATCGGCCATGCCCACATGAGGTTACAAGTGATTAAATTGTATTTTTTTCACTTTTCTGAGGTTTTATGCTCATTTATATCATAAGGCGAACAAAACAGAAGACAGTCTAAAGCTATTTTGTACATTCCTCAAATGAAGATGTATTGCTTGCCTAAAAGTGGGTTAATTTTAAAACGAATATGGAAGACACAGCGATTAATTTTGCCTCAATAATACCATCGATATGGGTGTCAAATGAAAGAACCTAGAGAGTAAAATGCAGAAAGCATAGGGGTGGGTGTGCGAGATTCGGCCCCTGCCGAGTATAACTTTCTTACTTGTTTCATCTTTTGTTATTCACAAACTAAGCTTTAATTTTCACATTTGGTTTTTCATTAAAGAGAATTTATTTAAACAGTCATCAGTTGTTCAGATATTATACTATTATATGCCATTGCAATACCGTCAGTCTGTGAGCTTATCCTTAAACCAAATCGAAATTCTTCTTCCTTTGCATTCCTTTCACTATTACTATCTTTTGCTTCTTCGAATTTATGCTGCTGTACTCCCGCTGCGAAAAGGGTTAATCTGCGATTATCTCGTATTAGTGTCGCTTTTGTCGTCAACTAGTATTACTGTTTATTTATTTTTTTTTTTGTTAAGCTCCTACTCCTTTTTTTTATTTTCTTTGCTTATACCTTTCTGGACTTTTTCGATTTTTGCGCTCTCTTCGCAACAGCTTTTTGAAATCTTTTGGCAAAAATTCATTCTTTAACGTCTGCTAGTAATGTACAATGAGAAAAAGAAAAACTAATACATGAAAAGAAAACATATTCCCTAAGCTAACTGAGATGCTGAATGTTTCTTATGTACACTAAAAATGGGTTCGTACTCAAAGCAAATAAAGAAAAGTAATTCCGGTTGCTTGTTGATGTCTCCCACATTTCGGTCTCTTTTCATGCATGTGCGCGCGGTTAGTAAAACAATAGTAATTTCAAGTTAAGAGAAAAAAGTAATGGCCCTAACACACAATGAGGTCAAAGCTCTTTACTTAAAATATTAGAACAACAACAAAAAAAGTTGTAAAGGTACAACACGAAATATTAGGAGAAAATTAAAATAGTGCTGGAAATATACTAGGTAGACAAATAAAGCCTGTCAGTTTCTTGATAAAATTCAGCCTTTTTTAAAATGTTCTTGCTACAGAGCATGTATAAAGATGATCTGCTTAAAAACAACTGACATTTATACCGACAGCACTTATTTGTACCCCTGTTACAAAAACAGGCTCAAACAACTTTACAGGTCGATAGATTTAATCTTTGTTGCAAGTAGAATACTAAGTTGTTGATGGCAATAAAGAACATATAGCAAAAGATTGCTTCAAGCTTTGCAAATGAAAGCAAAAGTTCAACTACCTTTGAATCTAAAGTCAGAATATCAGTTAAAAGTGACAACGAAATGTATTTACTAATGTGAGAGGCAGACAATTGTGTAGCAGAGAGATGATCCATTTCAATTGATTTATTGATTAATGTTTCTGCTAATGCACCAATCAAAACATTTTACTCAAGGTGAGACACCAAGTGCAAAGTTGTTTTACGCACAAATGGAAGCTGGAATTGTTTACTGAAATTTGTCTTGTGTGGCCACTGAAATTAACCTGTAAGTAACGTTGGAGCAACGTTGGTACGCTGACCAATTTTATTCTCTAACTAATATAGGAAAAGAAGTTAAATTGAGCTAAAGCTTAGTAACATAATAAGAATGCGTAAATATTAATTAGAAAGTAATGCTTTTCTTTTTTTCTTCGTTTTGTTCCCAGTTGCTGCAAAGAAAACACCCATGGGACGTAGCAATAGATATAAGAAAAATAAAACAGATTTTTCCTTAGAAATTTTTTTAAAAAGAAAATCCCAAGCTAAAGAAACAGCAAAAATGTTTTCGTAAGACATTAGGGAGCAAAAAGAGTTCATTAAACTGCTTAAATAAATAGCGATTTATGCCTAAGACTTATTGAGAGTGCGTAAAGAATGTCGCATTAGCAAGGAGAAGATAATCAAAATATTTTATGGCGACTGCTGAATAGAGAATATCCAGGATGCATCATATAAACTACATGAATTTGACCAGAACAATATTTTAAAAGGAATTCGCTTAACCACCTAGTCTCAGTAGTAGTTTTTTTTCATTAGAGAAAAATGGTTATTGATCGCACGAAATTCATCTTTTCTTATTGTTTGGAAAATAACTAAAATAGAGTCAACCGAGTCATTGTAATTCGCAACGGAATTTTCTAAATTATACTAACCCTTAAACGCATATTGTTGCCAATTGTCAACATTCCATTTTCATTTAATTTTAAAAACCTTTTTAGCAAATTTAAATAAAAAATTAAAAATGAATGAATAATAGGCAACTATATGCATTTAAGAGTTGAAAAGACACCATGCAAACATCAAGAAATATTAGGTTTTAAACTTCACGAAGGCATGCTTTAAGGGTTAAATGTCTACAAGCGTTATGTCGAGAGCATTCAAAAATAATATTGATTTTCGGTTTGTGACGACAACTAGGTGTCAATGCCGTGAGTTATTGACTGATATGTTACAAGCCGTTCGTTATGGTCCGCAGCCGAAATGAAGAGCCCAAAGTTAATTATGTAAAAAAAATTTTGAAATTGAAATATTAAAAGGAACTTCTATACGACTGCACATAGAAGCTTGCGGCGTTTTACGTAAGAGTAGAGAAAAGATCAGATTTTCTGATGTAAACTGGCGGCACTAATGACACATCATCGTTTATGTCTTCAACATGCTAACTTATAGGGTTAAGAAAACGTTCAATATATCGAAAGATTCAATGCCATAATTTGATATATAATATGACTTTTTATAGCAGTTAAAAAAAAAACTCTAACAATACGATAATTAGTTACTTTAAATACATTTTAATAGTAAAAGAAAAGAGTAAAAAGTCAAATACCCTTTTATGGAAAGTATTTTTAATTCCTGTAAGCCCAACGGCTTGCCACAGCACGGCTATCTTTGTAATAGCCTTGAAAGCATACAAGAGGGTTTCATTCGCCTTATAGCGAACCTTTGATGCGCACTGCACATATCAAATATTTAATTAAATGTAAAAATGCCTGATGGTTGATCGACACTATGTGTTCGATTGCCCCTCTAACAGACATTTTCTCCAGTGGGGCTGGTCATAGCTTTTTTTCTTGCACACAAATGTTAAATGATATCAAAAAGAATTTGGCTCAACTATCGGTTTAATAACTAGAATGGATGAACAAAATTAAATCGACTATAAATTCTAAGCCAATCAAGAATACGTATATACTTTATGGGGTCGCTGCCTAAATCGTATTTTTTAATGTTACAAAAGGAAAGACAAACGCCGTGTACCTTTTTCGTTTCGGTGTTGATATACAAAGTTCAGATACCAACTTTTGTATACTACGAACGGTATTTATGTTTATGAAGGGCACAATGTTTCCAATTTCTTTCCTTTGCTTATTTTCTTTCATCATCCTTTAGTTTCTCACTCAATGTGTTTTAATACAATACCCTTCATATTCAATTTATATCTGTAATAAGCATAAAGAGAAGCCCATTAAAGTAAAACCAAACTAACGCAGCCGGTTAGCATTTAAGTACTCAGTGGATACCATCAAAAAAGTACAAGGACCTGACTCAAGCGATATGAACACAAGTAGTTATCTTCCAAAACACTTTAGGAACGTATGCGATGGCTTTATGTGAACTTGTTTTCGATACTTCGCTACGGGTAAAAATAAAGAACAGAGTTTACCTCAACACCTATGCTCCAAACAAGATTACGAAAATGTTGGAAAGATACTAGAATAATAATGTTCTATGAACCGACATCGATATATGGATAGAAAAATTCTTCACATCAACCCCACGAATTCATTGAAAATTGAATAAGCCCAGGTCGTTGTGTAAAGAGGACAACGTCAAGAAAATCGAATGAACAACAATTTTTCATATGAAATTAAAGGAAATAGCTGCGCGGAGTAATGAAAGTATCATATAACCCTTCGCGTCGTATCATTTCGTTAGTGTGTCGAACATGAGAGGCTCTTCAACCTGTCTTCCATGCCGACAGAACAGTTTTTGGCAAAAAGTCGACGGTCGTCTTCAACTGCGTATCACTTTTGCGATTCGCAAAACTTAATTTACCACAACAACAACAATTGTGCTACAGAATGTCCGAAAAGGAAATTGTGCACAATACACTGAAGAAACTGAAGCGGCAGCACCCATGTAAAATGTTGTAATAACTTGGTTGGCGGTTCGTGAGTAACAGTACGCTGCAAACGGATCCTATTTTCAAAAATATTTTAATCCTTGATATTTAGGCTATAATTCCCGGCACTTTTTGGATAAAATTTATAAATATACGTAAACACGTAGAGCCAATAGATATACATATCTGTGTATGGTTACAATGAACAGAGTCACCCTCTCTGACCCGTAAGACAATAAAAGAAACGAAGGAAAAAAGGATAATATTGTATTAAAGAAAAAAGAAATAATATCTACATACATACATTTGTATACAAATATATATATATATATATATATATACATATACATATATATATATATATATATATATATATATATATATAGTTATATATATATATATATATATATATATATATATATATATATATATAGATATATATGTATATATATATATATATAT
>CCAG010001526.1:0-12481 GCA_001077435.1 Glossina morsitans morsitans
TATATGCATGTATTTACCTATATACATATATATATATATATATATATATAAATATATAAATATATATATAAATAATCTCGACTGCAGATAAACTTAACTTTAACGACATCAACTATAAAGACAACAAATGTTATGAAATACAAACACAAAACATAAACTAAATGACCCTTTGTTCCAAACACCAGCCAATGTGATTTTAAATACACGAACGTATACCCTTTTAAAGTAGCTTCTTTTGTTTACGTAACTCTTTAATTACAAAATTTTATATGTAGTGCATTGTCCTGTAAATATATTTAAATTTCCAATTGATTTTCTATTACCCCCGAAATTTTATGATAGACAAATATAATGCCTATGTACTCTTATTAGTTCGATTAAACCTTTATTGGTACACCTATAGGCAGCAATTTCAGTAAACACGTTTTAGGATTACATTTGTAATACTCAAGGCAATACAAACAAATGTGTTCTGATCTTGTCATATGTATGAAATAATCGTAAAAGCCGTACAAATTTCTACAGTCTAGTGCACCTAGTATGTTAAACCAGCTCGCTAAAGCTTGTTTAATGTAGAAATTATAAGCGCTTTTGCCACGCGAGTTTGTTCTATTGGCTGCGAAAAGCGTTGTTAAGCCTTTCGTGCTTCCTTGATCAGTTTAGAACTTCCAGCTATCTTTAGCTTTGCACGCCTGCTGTTTCAGAGAAAATCAGAGAAAATACTGCTCTTGATCATTACGTAATCGAAACTTACTACAGTAAATCGATGTGTCAAATTTTTATTTTGAATCGATTTGAATGCTTTTATATCGGAAAGGGTTCACAATATATGCCTATCCCATCAAAATTTTGTGCATTCATTTATGGTGGTATGTGAAAATGCCAATCATTTGTTCTCATATAAAATGTTTTTTTAAAATAGAGTTCTGCTTAGATGAGTGACTATTTTGTATAGCATTCAGTGTTGAGCAAAAACTCGTCAGTGTCCAAGATTTGATTTATATATCTTGACAATTACGACCTATAAGTTGAACGAAAACACACTTGCGTAGACATTGAAAGTATAGTCGGATGGAAAATGGTTCTGACTGCTTTGGTATAATAATGGGTTTTGCATACGTCCGCACACATTTCGTAGCGCGTTAGGTGGTATAAGGTCAAATTCAGTTAACTCAAACTTCCAGCATTAACGCAGTAGCGATATCTTTACAAAATGCAAAAGTTTCTAAAGTCTGCTACATTTTTTAACTCTTTTTTTTTTATATGTAGAACAGCATTTTCGTAAATTTTAGATGATTATTTTCTGTGATAATTACTACCCCAACTGGATGGGTAAATTTAACAAAAGATAAACAAAGAGAGATTTTCATTTTCTTACTTTTCTTAAGCGCAATATTAAGGTAAGCTAAGTAATTTTATGTTTGAGTTGATCAGGAAAAATATATTTTAAGATGTTTATAATGCCGTCAGTAAAACAAAGCTAAGAAAACTACTTTCTAATTTTAAATGAAAAATAATTTGTTTTAATTGATTTTCTGCTTTAATTTTTACTAAGAAGTTTTCTTGTCTAAGGAGGAATTTTTTGTAATATCACTTGAAAACTTGTGTGTAAAATGCGATTCCTTACACGATGTGTTATGTGCACTCAATTAAGTATATTCAAAAGCAATAAATTGAATAACAATCTACATGTGTATGTAATACATATATATATATGTAGTGTATATATATATATACATGTACACAGCAGTATCTATCGTAAGTTATCATTAGAAATATTGGTAACATATAAGAGTGTGCTAATTAAAGGAACGCATCACGAAGAGACAACAAGTTGGCAAAATCCTAATTTATTCAAAAGAATATAAATAGGGCCACGTATAGCAAACTGCGGTCTTGGTAAAGCAAACCGATCTTCAGATAAACAAAATTTAAATTTGTAGCAAACATACATTCGCAATTCATTGGTATTTCATTAAATAACCGTAAGTGTGAGAAGTGTATATTCCCAAGAATAATGTTGATAATAGGTAAGGGCTGTAGGTTTTAGTTTGAACATAGTTCTCGAGGTACGCTACACCGTGAAGACTGTAGAAAGTTTTCTCTTCCAATTTAAGCTAATTCTTAGAATGCAATATTTAAAGACTTTGCGCTTGTGTGAGTTTCTTCTGAAGTTTCTAAACTAAAACAAATTTGAATCGGACCTCAATTTTAGGTTTCGTTCAATTTAATTACATGTTAACAAAAAAACTCAAACTGCTCAATTTTTATAATTCTGGGCAAGTCAAGCTGTCTGTTAAGGTAACCTCACAAGAAACGTGAGATAATAATGAAATTATTACTTAAATAAGCTCACTTTCCATTAACTCAGTTGAGTCGAGAACTTTATTTAAAATAATTGATTTATATAATGATGACTTTTCTGTCATAAATATGACGTTTGTGTGATACATTAATTCTCGTGAAATTGTTATGAAAAGTTCACTTTTAACTCAATTGAATTAGACTACATTTGTATCAAAAAGGCTGCCAAAGTTTTGCTCTGATCTAAGAAAAATGTTTATACTACAAGGTGTATTGTTACAGTGGCTTAATATGTTCTTCCTATTTTCGGCCATTCTGAATCGTTAATCGCTTTAAATAATATATGCCGTCTCTTCGTGAACCCCGCTACGGAAATAGCTCTCCTTGGGCCGTCTACACTGCCAAACATGTCAACCTCACATCTATCACGATGTTTCCCCGGGCAAGAAGGCGAAAATTTTGTCTTTCAATAATCCCGGTTCCATAAACTCGCCACTTCTTTGACGCCTCCATAATTGCAAGCATCCCTTATTCGAATGGGCGATGTTTTTTTCGATTAACCTTGTCTTTCGACTCATACGCTCAACTGGACGTAATTGTTGATCTTCTGAATTCTCCTATAGTAATACAGCCCCGTATCCATAAATACTTGCATGTATTTCAGTCAATCCATTAGGATTGTATAATTATTAAACTGGCACTAATAGCTCATTATGTGCTATTTAAAATGTGTTCTTTTTGCGTGACATGTCCGCCAATGGCTTCGTTATGAAGACTTAATTAACGTGAAATATAATGTAAGACCAAAAAATCATTTGACATAAGAAAATTTTCTATAGCGGCTGTCTTTTCCATTGGTCATGTAGTCAAGTCATTTTTTCCACTTAATTTGTTGATTATGTTTTCTTCCCACAGTTTAGCACTCTTTTTAATTTTCGAATGATCTGCTGTGTAGTTAATGAAGATACAACGATGACATCCATGCGGGTTATTAGTGTCCAATCTTTTTTTAATTCTCGAAATATAGCAAACGTATATCTTCAAGAGACAGCAGAGAGTTACTTGTTCCAAGAGGCACGTGCAAGAATTTAGACTGTCCGTTGTGTGTTACAAACAATATGTATTTGCGAGAATCTTCATCTACTTGGAAGCAAACATTCCTTAATTTTGTATACCCTTTGTTTGATTGCGATTTATGCCATCATTTATTAACACCACTGGAAAGTTGGTAAAATTTCCTCGTTCAGTTTACGATAGCCACAGCGCATAGCCTCCTGGTACCATCCTGTTTTGACTCTAGTACGATTGGTGAAGTATAAGCGGAATTGCTGGGTTGTGTGATGACTTTATCTAACCATTCCTTTACTTGTTTTTCTACAGTTTTTTGGTCGTCACTTGATAGGCGCCTAGGTCTTTAATAAGTTGGTGTATTATCCGAAAGAGTTATCTTCATGTGAATTTCTCTGGCGTGTAATTCTCAATCATAGATTCCACGGCTTTTGCTATACCATTCTGCAAGGGAGATAAGTCACATTCACCTATTGACCGCGGCGGCAGTGTCACGCGAACAAATATGCAATTATTTATGAAATGTGTGTATTGGTCGTTGTTCCCGCTATAGATTCGTCTAATTCGTTTTCGACTTTTTCAGCTTCTTCAAGTTCAGTTCGTTGTTTGGTATTGGTATTGTTTTCTTCCTTTACTTTCGGTTGCTGGTGCACATCAGTTCTCAGTACCCATTCCTGGAATTCCCTTTGTTAATCCCATTGCTTCTTTTTGTTGGTGTTATAATTTTCGTTGTTTTCCAACAAACTTGGCCTCTTTTGAACTTATAATTATACATACTCTTCCAAAACTTCATAGCCTATAGGCGCTGGATGCGCAAAACTTTTTACCTCAGCTGGATATTGTCAACACATTTGAAACCGACTTTCTCATATATTTATTAAACTAACATCCTTTAATTTGTTAAAAACGTCCTAACGTGTAATTGATGTGCCACTACCTCTTATAAAAAATTGCAGGAAATGTCGCCCCGTCTATTTTTGCATATTTGAAAACATTGTATTTGTTCGACCTAATTTCTTTTACGAGTTGGCCATAACATTGTGGTATGCACGAGTCGATGCTCTCAGACTTAGTATTATGTTTAGGCGCTTTGTGACCTTTCCTTTTGCACTTCTTAACACAAATGATAGTTGCAGCCTTACAATTGGAAAATAAATTGCAGTTTCATTATCTCCGCTTTCTTTCCATAGCACGGTTTTAAAAGTGGTATTGTGCTACGAATTTTTTCATAAACATTTAGTTTCTCTTTAAAATCACGCATTATTATTATTGCTATAATTTATTTAGATCGAATGAATAAATTCTAAGACGAAAAGTAGGATTATCACTATCAACTAACCCTGTAAGATATCTACTTAGGTACTTCAGGGGACCGCAAACAAATAACTTCTCCCCTCGTTGGCGCCAGGGCAGGTTTGCGTTGAACTCCTCGAAATCGAATACATCCCATTTAGTTCGTAATGATGTAGCAGTCTGGTTTGCAGAGCACCCTTATGTCCACTAATACGTAAACCTAATTCATCAAGTGGCGTCTTTAGCTTCTCTATCGTCAAACTTCAAATTTTTTAAGTGTTCATCCATAAGCGTATCCACAATACATGTACATTAATTTATTACAAACATAATATTACTCTTAAGACAATAATTGGAAAGAAACCCATAAACGAAAGTTTACAATTGAATGCAATTAACTTTTCATGTGTAAAACTCAGTTACTGATGAAATACCGTGGTAGGGATTACGAATATCAACTTCATTGTGTTAAATATCTCCTTATTACAAAACTCTCTTCCATAGAACAAACTTACACAACTATATTTCTTGATTCACTCAGCTTTCAATCACGAATTTTCATTTAGTCAATCAAACGCTTTTATAGTTTAGGATGCGTTCCAATCAGAATCAATAAATCTCATATAAGCATCAAGATTGTTATACAATTTCTCAATTATAAACCTGGACATGTGAAGCCTTCAACGAATTTCAAAAAACACACGCACTTTTTAGTTGAAGTGATTTTCTTTTAAAACACAATTTTAAGTTGTTTAATAAATTTCATAAAGCTGACCGACTAAAAAAATCAAAAATTCATAAAAATGAAAATTGACTTTTTAGTCAGGCTTGCTCTGATTTAAAAAACAAATGTTTATAGTGTGAAGGATTTTGTTTTAATAGTTTAATATGTCCTCCCTATATAAATGGACTTACTCAGAAAACTAGAAAAACTTCGAAAAAAATAGAAGAAGTGAGGCTCTGAAAAATTCGATTTGCTATTCCGTTTGAAGTACAAAAAGTTGCTTTGGCATTTTTTTTTCATAACTAGCTTCTGGTCGCATACCATTAGGTTATTAGCAAAAATATGCTAATAAGTTACCAGAATTGAAAAATTTTGAGTGACAACTCTACCTACGTATTTAAAATAAATTTCGATATGCTTTTCTGATTTTAAAGTAAGTTAAAAACTCCATTTACTGACGCACCGACGGACAAATAAATTATTTGAAAGTCTGTGTACTATAGGTTCTCTTAAAGGTATTTCTGCGCATTAATATAATATGATATTGCGATTTTGTGGATCTAATATTGGAGAACAAATGTAACATTGCCTGCACACTGACCACTTACTTCATTTGTTTATTTAGTATTCAGAACTAATGAAAATGTAGGGGCTATAAACCGACTTATGCGAAATATTGACTGCAGTCGTACTAGGCAGATAAATAAATAGGCCGCAAATGGCATTCAATTTCGATCCTGCAAATATGATTGAATGCCTTGTTGCCAAAGCACAACTACCCCGCAACGTTATTAATTGCACGTTACATAGATATTAGTAAATCCGCCTTTAAATTCACAATAATATCATTGTTAAGGGGCGTTCATATGCACTAAATTTCTTGAAATGTAACGATGTCCTGAACTCTTTATTTATTCTGAAGAAGAAAATTTATCTTGATGCGCTGAAAGCCTCCAAGGAAAATAGAGAAAGCAAAGTTTTTTATTCTCTAAACTTTCCTGCATAATAGTCTTCTTTTTCTATGTCATTTTCTACTGCACATTATATCTTCAATTTAGTCATAATAGTAATATCGACTGTTATGTTCATATGTTTGTGCTTCTTGCAGCAAGCTCTTCAACATTGTAAAATGTTCCTTAGAAAATACGCCATTTTCATGTAAATGAACGTGGAAATTGAAAATGTTATCTTTCTCTAAATATCGTTTCAACTCCAATATAGATACATGTTCGTATAAATACATGCGGATATTGAATGTTTCTTAGGCGAAGCAGAAACAGCAGCATGGGTGTTTCCACCCCTCTATTTAAATCTATATTCTATATATGACAAATAAAGTCATCACAAAAAGATTTTATGTAACAATGTGAGAATGTGGTATAAGATTGAAAAATAAATAAAAAGGAAAAGTTTATGTCATCAGCAGTTAAATGATTATCGTGTCGAAATACACAGATACATATCGGTTTGTTCGATAAGTCATAAAACACTTTCCCAGAAGATAAAAGCGACTCACTCATCCTCTGCTAGAATTATTGATTTTTCTTATTTGACAGCTTATAGGTAAACTTATCGTGCAGGATGGAGCGACAGATGAGTAGCTAAGTCGATTCTAAATTTTAACAAATTGAAGGATGTGCATACTTATAGGTTATCTGTTGCTTCCATACCGAGTGTAAAAATGAAAATTTAAATCAGTTGTAAAGAACTTGCCAGCACGTTAATGATAACCCTTCCGCTCTAGGAAATTGTCCGCTCTAGGACGATATAGAAAAAACTTTGTCGCATGTAACTTTGGAAAAATGTTCACTTCAAATTGCTTTCTGTGGAGTGTAATGACTCGCCCGCCCAATTTAATTCAATACATTTTTGCAGTACACTAAAGTATATACAAGTGAATAATAAAGTAGGAAATTTTTCAAGTTCGAGCATTTATCCAAAAACCGGTAACCTACATTCGTTTGCAACCAATCTTAGAGATTTCAGCGTCAAATGTAAGTTATTGTCGAGGGTTCACAAAACCAGGATTGAAATAGTCCGCAGAATTTCAGATCAATATCTGAGTTTATCGAAAACTTTCTTAGCCTATTGAAGTCACGCATTAAATTATTTATGCAGCACACACATTTTAGGTCAATTTAAGATTTTGAAACGAACAGGCCACGCTTTCTCCCGCTTAGTCCTTCTATAAACGCGCTACTAATTGTGAGCAAACTAAAATTAGATCACAGAACATGGGTGGACGATTTCAACGTTTCAATTCGTTCAGTTAGCAAGAGCATATGCCTAATAGAGAGTATAGATATGGGGCGTAGTTTGAATGTCGACTAAGGATGTCTTAAAGCATGGGGAGTTATTTACACAACTGATACTTAACGGTGGGCTGCCACCTGAGATATGCAAAATTGAACTCTTGCTTATCAGAGTGGACTGCAGAGATCAGGTATAGGGAGCACAAAATAAATTCAAAGTCTGTAAAAAGTCAGTAAAAACAAAATGAACCTGTTCGGAAATCTTAGTCTTAGTTGTGCTTATTTCGATGCTGCAGAAGAACTGAAATAATCTGCTTTTCTTTTAGTGTTAAATAAAAATCCTAAGCAGTTTGGATGTAGAAAATATTTTTCTTGCTTTTAGGTTAGAAAGCACTTTTTCGGTTTGGCCAATACTCGTTTTATGTTAGAGTGAGGGTTAGAGTGTCTTTTCCTATCGCACTAATTTTATTCTCCTTTTCGCACACACCCTATAATAATGTGAAGTCGCGAGAGTAATTTTTTTCTTTAGAAGTACAACGTGTGAAAAATTCACCGTATACGCTATGTTGCGAATGTAAAAAGTCTATCAAAGTTTTAAATTTTAATCAATCACATAAACAAAATCTTAGTAAAGAAAAAATTATTAACTTTGGCGTACTTACAAAACACATTTAATTTCATAGCTGTTTCACGTACACCATTCCGTACTAGCTCGTTTGTAGCTCTACATGATAAAGCTTTGCCATGGTCTTCTCTGGTGGGTGTTATCATTAACAGTGATATACTAACATTGCCATCTTCTGAAACCTGTCAAGGAAAATCCAAAAATTATATAAAATATTTTGTTAGAAATTATTGCAGTAATTCACATCGGATTTAAAACCAACTTTAAATTTTTACACTTTTCTGAAGAATAGTGATCATTTTCTAGGACTGTGTGAGAGCTTTACAAGTTTTCAAACTCCTTCTTTCCCAATTTGAGCGCAGCTCATAGGAAAATTTTCGGCTTCTTCCATAGAACTAAATAACTTGCCATTCGAATAATTTCGCACGCAGTAAGAAAATCTTAGGTGATAAGTACGATGAAACGTGGCGATTACTGCACCTGATTGCGATTACCCTTTCAACTTGTAATTCATTTTAAGTCTCCTTAAACGGGGCAGATGATGGTAATGTAAATGAAAGCATTTAAAGTGCGAGCTCCAACTTTCATTTCTTTTTTAAGCTCACACCAGATAAAATAATGAAAGGTAATAAAATTTTTTGAAAGGCTATACTGGGCCACTAATCATTTATGTAACTGTCAATTCATCATATGATATAAAGAAGACCATTAGCTCAACAAATTGTACAGGCCTCTAATATCTATGCAAATTGGGCACGAACTTTTGCAATTATTCACCAATGGAAGTTTTCGCTTATTGCAAATAATTAAATAAATAGAAACTGTTTTAACGGAAGTTTTTTTTGCTACTAACTCTAAATTTTTTTATTCTATGCTAACAGTTAAAAAACACATTTGCCCGTAGGACTTGCTTTGCAAGGTTCAACTCAAACGAATGCCCAATTAAAACTTAAATAAAAGCAAATTAATAAAAATTTTTATGAGTACATACGTATGCATAAGCGCATGTGCTGTACCTTTTGACTGTGACCATGCAATTCCAGGTTACCCATCCACCACGTGATTTTAGCAGGTGGTCGTGAGCCGATTGCCTGACATTCAATTTCATATTTACGGTCAGCTGACATGGGTTGATTGTTAAATGAAATCTCCACCAATAAAGGACGTACTGAAAATAAAAATTCATTTTATAATAAAAACTAATACGTAATCACTTACTACATAAATATGTAAATATTAATAATACAAATATATATATATATATGAATATATATATATGTATAGACGCTGGTAACATATGAATGTCTGTGCACGAATGCGAATATGAACATTGTTTTTAAAAAAATTTCATAACACGGAATTAGTAGCACATCGATGCAGGCACTAAGTGCAGTTGTGGTATAAAAAAATAATAATAACTATAAACATCTTCTTAAAAGTTAGTTTTTTTAAACAAATTTGTTATATCATAACCCTTTAAGAAGATTACGCGCACCTCGTATTGTAAGGACAGTGTAGATAGCACGTAAAACAATTTTTGAATCAAGATACAATACCATACACATATATATATGTATATATATATATATATATATATATATATATATATATATATATATATATTTTCGTAAACAGTTACAGTTTGTTATTAAGTTTCTTTAATGGCGGTAAGTTGGCGTACGTTAAAGGTAGGACGAATGGTTAGAAGGCATTGCTATGCCATAAACTATTTGATGTTTACTCCTGTAGGTCTACGACATCTAATGCTCTTAACATCATTTCATTCTCCGTTGTTTTTTTTGGAACTACGTCGAGACCTGTGCGGGACTTTCTTTTTTCCAAGTTCGACCACTCTCAAAGTCTCTTACTCAGTCGTGGCAAAATGCTCCTTCCGATAGCACGTGCAAATTAAAGTAATTTTTTTTTATATTTCGAAGTATGGGTTCTGCTTGAACAGGATGGAACTGCAAGCATCACACTCCTGAAAAAAATCTAGCGATTGAGAACTAAGTTCCACAAGGAGCACATTTAATGAAAAATTTTAACTGGTATCAAGCAATTACCATAACGAACAAGTAATAACAACCAAATATGGCCTATCCAGGCAATTAACCCAAGGCGGATATAATTTCATCGTTGCTTTTATTTTCCATAACTGTTTTCTTCAAAATGCCATTTTATAGCTAGCTTCGTAAGTTTTTAGACGCTCAATTCATAACGATCATCTAGGACGCCGTACAAAGGCTTAGAATCTTCGCATGAGTCGGTATTAACCAACTTGTTGCCGAATTTGCTCGAAGTTGTTACTCCACTACCTATATTGTAACGTTATATCAGAGCTGGGGTTATTTATTTTTTTAACCTGCCCCCCCCCTCCCCACCGTTGACGTGTTAAAACAAAAAAAAAAAAACTGAAAAGATACGACAAGTGAATATGAAGTCATATTTGCGATGCTATGCTCCTTTTTGTCTGTCCGCTAGTTTTGTATGTTTGCCTGTTTCGACTCATCGTCCGTTTTTTTTTTATCTATCGTATGCCCGTTAGCTCTTGTCAAGTCAGCTATTACTTTTTTAATGCACACGTGCTCACAAATGTACACTCCCCTCACTCCGGCCACTACATCACGGCACATGCCTGTTTAATTCATCATTCTCCCTTTTTCTCTCTTATGTAAACGAATACTTACAGCGTTGATGACCCATGCATTAGACTACCTATAATATGTTGACTTTTTTCTTCCTTCCTTCATCATTCGGCCATAATCAAAGGACTTCCCCCCAATGCTGCTTATGCCCGCTAAAGGAACAACTATTTCCACCTCCACCATTATTTCCAATCAATACACTTTTGATTGTATACGAAATAAATTTACTTTTAATAACCACCTCCCGTATTTCTTCTTCGTATTCTCTGCTGATTTACAAAAAATCGTTGTATGTCGTTAAGAAAAATGTTGAATTATAATCAATAATTGTGTAATGATTTGAAAATCATTTGTCTTTTAAAACTTTATTAAAGTAATTAAAGCTTTTAAGCGCTTTTTGTTTGCGCCCTTTTCAATATAATCGATTTAGTTTGTTAAATATTTTAAATTCTTTATTTGTTTACAGGTTTTAATTAAAGTCACTTTTAAGGCACTAAAACTAATCTTGTTTTGTTTTTAGATAATATTCAATTAGATCATCTTGGGCCCTTGTTATTTGTTCTATTTATTAATGACCTTCTTAACTGTATTAGTAATTCGTCTGTTTTAATGTACGCCGATGATGTCAAACTGTTTTACTCGTTTTGTCCGACTAATGAGGCTTGTGTCCTTCAATTTGATTTGGATGCTTTTCAGTTGTGGTGCTTTGCAAATGGAATGTCTTCGAATGTAAAAAAGTGCAAAAATATGTCATTCTCTTGCTCGGTTATATTCCCATCCAATTATTATTTTGTCAGCCATTTATTAGAAAATATGTCGTCTATTAATGACCTTGGGGTTATTTTTGAACCCCGTTTGAGATTCAACTTACATTTAGATAAATCAGTTAACAAAGCCAATTCGCTTTTGGGGTTCATGAAGCGTTGGTCTAAAGAGTTTTGTGACCCATATATTACGAAACGTTTGTGTATATCGTTAGTGAGACCTACATTGGAGTATTGTTGTATTGTCTGGTCATCATTTTGATCATTTTGGTCACCACATTGATCTGATTGAATCCGTCGAACGTAACTTTTTATCATTTGCTTTACGAGGCCTTGACTGGTATTCTCATCTCGCCGTACCTCCTTATGCAAATAGATTGAAGCTTATTGATTTACTTACTTTAGAGAAAAGACGTGAGCTACCAGGTACATTAGTTATGGTTAAATTAATAAGAGGAGATATTTACTCTTCAGCTTTGCTTGGACAATTGGATGTTAATGTCCGTGTAAGACTCTCTAGACACTATGTTCCGCTAAAGTTGTTGCATTGCCGTACTAACTATCACCGTAATAATCCGCTTCGTGTGCTTTGGAAACTTTTTAATGATAATTCTCACAAATTCGATACTTCAGCTTATAAAAAGTTCTATAGACTCCGCGATTAGCTGCCAGATTCATTCATGATTATACATTTATACATTATACATTCATACTATACATTATACATTATACATCCATATTCCTTCAATCATGTTTATTATATTTTCTTTATTATTTTTATATATGTATATATATATATACATATA
>CCAG010001538.1:0-18553 GCA_001077435.1 Glossina morsitans morsitans
ATGATTGGAAAATAATTAAATTGAAATTTTTTTTTTTTTTTTTTTTTACCGCAAGTAATAACTTGCACACGTAATAACGTTTTTATGGCAAACAATAACTTACGCACATAATAATGTTTTTGTCAACAATTTAAACCTAAAAAGTATCTAATTAGGAAAAGGTGACGCAAACTTTTGTTAAATTATTTTAAAATGTTAATAATAATTGTTATTAATCCCGTGGAATGAACCATTCTTCAGGATCATAATTAATTGATATTCATTCGATAGCAATTAGTTAGAATCGAGAGAAGAAGAAATTGAATAGGAAGGGTTTCCGGGCGAAGAAGGAATTTAAGGAATTAATGGGACGAAAAGAATTGCAATGTGTGTGTGTGTGTTATAATAACTGAAAACAATATGTTTCACTTTGGCAGATGAAAACTGATCGTAATCAAGTCAACATTAAACCTCCCACTTGTGTTTACACTAATACTGTTTTGTGCTCCTTTTTTATGAAATCGATAAAAGCTACCACCACCTCAGTCGTTTCAAAATGCCAAAGATAGACAAGTAGTAGGCAGAATCGAAAAGGCCGGTGAGATCGATCTTTTCTTTTTTTTTGGTACTGAGATGCTTCCAACCGACATTAGGTTATGCTTCAATGCCTCTTGCTCCGAATCGCCTCAGTTAGCAATAAATCGCTCCATGAAAATAACCTTCGGAAATAACTTATACTCGATTCATGATCGTTGTTTTGCTTGCATTTCATATACGTCATACATATTTTATATTGTATGTTTGTATTATGTCGCGCATAAATCCTTAAGCTCAAAAAACAATTTATGGAAATTTATTTTGATTTTAAGAAAAAAGTTGCATTTCTTTCATTCCGTTTTCATTACATTGCGAAATAGACTGCACTCGCACACACTTTATTATTGGTTTAGTGTGAGATTCTGAGTTTCGTAATTTATTCGTTCACTTTTTTGCTAACATTTTTCACATTTGAAATCGATTTTTGAATTTTTGCGATGAAGAGAGCGTTTATTGCAAACCGATAGACGGACATCTTTAGACCGAGTCAATATTTGTTTGTGATCAAAAATATATATGTATTTTATGGTGCCTCTGAAGTTTCTTCCTCCATGTATAGCAAATATTTAGAGAAAATGATTTTCTGACCACTTATCTCTCCGGTAGTAGGTTTACAATATTACATAATATTAGATCTTCTAAGATATGCGGACCTAAAAAATAGCAGCACACGTATCGCCACATTCTTCTGAGCAACATCATCAAGACGCCGCAAGTTACAACGCACATTTTTGTTTCTGATTTTCTTGACCCTAAAACTATGTTTTATAAAAAAATTGATAGTAGAGAGTACTGTCTGTTCGAGGGAGAGCGTCGAAGCCAAATGCATTGCTTTCTATCATGCGTCATCGAGCGTACACGACGCCAGAATAACGCTGAAAGTCAGAAAATCTACGACAAGAAAATATAGTGACAATCTTTTGTGACTAGTGACCGTTCAAAATGCCTGTTGGCTGACCATCTTCATTTTCTATATTTTAAAGTACTTTGGTCAACTTGTACGATCTTCAAAAAAAATACATAAGACACGTCTCTCGATGAACATAATTGAAATGTTAAAAGGTGTTATTCGAAAGTTTGCGTATTAAACGATAAACTAAAAATTGTGTGTCGTTGCAGTTACTGCTTATAAAAGTTGGAATTACTACAACAAATATTAACCTTACATAAGGCATTCACAAGTAGAAACATATTCGTTTCCACAACTAACTATTCATGTATTCAGAAACGTTAGTGATAATACTGAAGTTCAGAAAGATGTTTGAATATTTTTACTAAATGTAGGAGATTTTCGAATTCTTTTTTTTTTTTTTTTTTTTTTTGGCACAATATGTAGAATACGTAAGTGTGCGTAAGTTATTGTATAAAAGTATAGTTTGTATATTTGTCGGGTTCCTAGAAATAGATATTTGTATTTGACACAATAAGTTGATGTAAACATATATATATATATATATATATATATATTTTTTTTTTTTTTTTCTATAAAAGAAACAATGTTTTCAAGGAATCAAGAATTTATCATTATTTTTGTAACTCGCATTGTGTGAATACTTGAGTTGTATTCGCTAAACAATACTTTGTTTATTCATTCATTGCATTTTTTTGTTTTTCTGGTTTTATTTGTCGTGTTTTTTTTTTTTTTTTTTTAAATTCTTTGAATCAGCAACAGCAACAACTAAAACAGATTTTTACCTTCTTGTAAAATTAATGATCTTCTTGCGAAAACCAAATGAATTACACAGATGAATACACACAGACAGACAGTTAGATAGATAGATAGACAGACAGACAGACAGACAAACAAACAAACATTTTGTGTTATTCGATTGAATGGTTAATTCACTCACATATACCTCCTATGCACACTATATATGTGTATGTGTGTGTGTATATGTATACACAAAACAATCACTGTACATTAAAAAGTAATAACAACAACAACAACAAAAACAAAAGCAGTAAAACAGATAGTGAAAATGTCACAATTTTCCGACAAACTCTACGCGATATGGGCAATTGTTTGCTGTTTGTGGATTTATAGTTACTAGTAGTAGTAGTAGTAGTAGTAGAATGATGGTCTTAAGCTTTTGTTTGTTTTGTTTTAATTTTTGTATTTATTTTTGCTGTTGTTGTTTTGATGTTACTTACGTATTGTAAATTCAAATAATGACGGTTGTTGTTGGTACACGAAAATTATTTCTTTTGTAATTTTCGTAATGGCATGCAACTTGAATTTTCACACGATCACTTCTTTGGCATATAGATAGATAAACTACAACAATGTATGTTGTTGGATCTTGTATCAAACATACTACACGTTTGCATAAATTTAATGTTTTCCAGAACAGTTAACTCCTCTTTGCCTTAGCTTAGCTTATCAAATATATATGTAAAAAACGATGAGAGTGAAAGTGGATTAACTAAGAAAATTTTTAATTTACAAGATTTCTTTATTTTTTTTGATTGATTGAAATTCACGATGAAATTTTTTCGTGAACTTTAACTATATTATAATAATTCGGAGAATTATATATATATTTTTATTTATATCTTTAATTAACATAAATTATAAATTTTTAAAATTAATCCGCTTTCACTTTTTCGTTATTTTTTTTTTTTAATAAATAGATTAACATCTCTTTTATTTTAAATTATTTATTGTATTTTATTACTTTTCCACATCATCATCATCGTCGTCGTCGTCAAAAAAAAAAAAAAAATGTTAATAAATTGAAATTTTTATTTGTGATTTAGTTACGATTAGCATTAATTTATATTTATCTGCGAGAAGCCAAGGTGATGGGTATTCATGATTCACTTAAAGTAAATTTAAATTTTTTTTTTTCAATTCTACATCACTAGAGGCGCGAAATACGATTAATTATGGATGAAAGTTCATAACTGCATTCGCAAAAAATTATAGTTCAGGTTTCCTAATCGGTTTGTCTCAGTGATTAATGAATCTATTTAGAATGGATGAATGTGCTCACCTACAGTTATGGCAGAGTTTTTTTTTTTTTTTTTTTTAGGTGTAGTCTCCTATATATATATATACTCATATATATCGGTGATTTGTCTTGTCTTTGTGGCCTAATTTAAATGAAACGAGACGAAATTGAATGGATTGGGGTTTTCATTTAGTGGGAAAGCTGTCTGCCCGTAGGAATAGCAGAGTTCTGTTTGCAATTCTGATGACAAATTTTAATATAAAACCATAGCTCTTCCCCTCGGAGCAATACTTTGCCCACGCAAAGAGCGCCATTTACCGAAATTCGGTTTACAGGTATCGATCTGTTTATTAGTTTAACCGTAACTTTCACTTTCCTTATGTTGAGATAAATAGTTTGAACTCAATAAACATGTCTTTAGATTAACATCATAGACAACAAGTAATACAACAACAATAAGTATAATGAGACAGGCCTCACCATAATATTCCCTACTTCCCCTACTGTACAGTTATTCATATAACGACTTCTCAAAATAGGGTCTCATATACGAAATCGTCAACAAAGTCGGTTCGATTCGAGTCATTTTTAATAGGGTTCGTTCTTAAGCCAAAAGATATCGGTGCGTATAGTTTCGTCGAAATATCGCAAAAAGTGCGACCTGTAGGTTGAACACAAAACGAACAGATGAGCGCTTAGACTGGTATACTAAAAGGGTGTGTCCATCAGAAGTCCTTCTCCAAAAGGTTGGTCTACCGGAAGTCCGCACATAGTTAATATATCCTTGTATCACAAGTTCAAAGTAATATGCACCGTGGTTAAGGTTCAGATTAGAGGTCGATCTAGAGGCGGCTTACAATTCTCGTTATCGAACTAGCTCGCGTGACGATACGATCGTTCTTTGAACTTATGCGAGAAATACGAAAATTTTACATTCGACATCGAGCCATTGCCGATAACGCTAGCTCGATAACGACAATCATAAACCAAATCTAAATCGATTTCTAATCTGAACCGTAATCACTATGGAATTAAGTTTTCATATATGTGAAGTTAATCCAAAAGCATATTTTCTGCTTTCCACTCGTTTCATTGCTTCACCCACCTGCCTGCATATATTGGAATTTTGAATTTTTAAAAAGCAAATTTATCTCGTTATCTCTTGTTATGTTTGATATCGATTTCCGAATAAATCAACTTCGTCGCAGGTTAGGTATGTAGGTGCAAGACCTTGAGCATTTGAGAAAAGTGATTATATTTTCTATTGCGGATTTCAAAGTCCTTTAGAAATTATCTTAACGCGAATATTTGCATGAACATATCAAAAAGTTGGGGAAGGGGACTTGTCTTAAGTGTAGTGAACTGAAACAGTAATGAAAATTTCCATACAATTGTTCCAAGTGCCGTTTTAATAGTGGTGTAGAGTACGTCACGTTCAATTCTAAGCGGACGACATGACGATATTTATACTTTTGTTTACATGTTATGCACACAGTTTAGTTATTTCTAAGATTTTATTCCCATAGACTCTATATTAATAAGTTATTACTGTTTTAAATATGAAGCTTTTTTTAAATATTCTGTTTCCGGATCAAGACATATGCATATTATATGCATATTAATTCATACTTTCGTACAAATTATTCCATAATTTCCCCCTTTTTCTCTTTCATATTAAGTTCATTTTCTATATATATGTATATATATACATATATGTATTTTTTTTTTCTATGTTGATTTCATTAATATTCATAGCGTTTTTATTTATTATATTCAAGCATCATTTTTAATTAATTATATAACTAAATGATATTTATTAAAAACGAATATTTCACAAGTAAAAGTTAAAAACTTTAATAAAAAAAAAAAAAAAAAATAACTGTTATTTTATTTACAACATTTATTTTCTTAATTCTCTTTCCTTGTGTAAACTTTAACATTATCATTTTATCGCATTGCTCGAATGCCTGTTTCATTTACTTGCTGCTTTATTGTCATTTGCATTGATCGTGCTTCGAACTATAATTTATGTTAATAATTAGTAAAGATATAGGAGAGATTTTTTTAAAAACACGTTGCGTGGTAATTTATTTATGTTTTTACATCGTCGTGACGGATCAGACAGAATGAACGTATCTCTCACTAGGGGAATGATTTACGTTAATTTCATCGTTTCGTCAACAATATCAAGAAATGTGCTTCAGAAGTCTTCTAAAGATATGCAGTTGTAAACAAATACCTAATATATGTATGTTTTAGTTCAGTTCGGTCAAGTCGAAGTGTTTGTCGCCAGATAGTGTATAATGATTGACAATTTTAAATTTAATGTCAGCATTAAGTGGAATGTAGACAATTGGCAACAATATGAATTTCAGGATTAGTACATTTAAAATCGATATCGAACAAGATCGCATAGATCGCATTACAAAATTAAAGAAGAAACAATGATTTTTGTGCGATCAGTATGTGATGAGTTAAAATACTAAAGTTTGCTCTTCTACTTGTTCCGGAAGAGACATGTAATTTTGTACAATCCTATAAAATTTCCATTCTATTCTATATTCGCAACGTGTATAAATGAATCTCAGATTGCCGTTGAATAAAATTTCCGAATAAAGTTTGTAAACCAGACCAAGTATAGCCTGTAATGGATAAAAATTTACATACGTTACTCAAAAGAAAAATTTCATGACAGATGTCCCAGTAGAAGGCATTATGATAATTGGAATCTGAAAAAGCGGTCTGTGAGGCGGTGATGAGACTTGCAAGCACTTTTGAAAAAATGCGCGATGTTTTCGGGAAAGATGCTCTATCACGATTAGCAGTAAATTTCAGTCAATTGTTTTTTGAGAGAGATTTTGAAAGAGAAAGATGGGACAGTTTTGAAGCAGAGATTGAATAAGTCTTAAAATGGCAAGAAACACCGATATGGGATACCGAATCGTCCATACTCGATAACGGAAATTAAGACGAGCCGGATTATACGTCCGATAGAGCTCGTCTGAGAGTGAAGAGATAACGGTAAAGACCATGTTGATGGCACGCACGGTAATGCTTTAAACAGTGGCTAAGATTGGAATAAAATCGTGACTCCTTAGCTGCTCTAACCGCAATTGATGCGATTAAAGTGGGAAGACATTGTTTTTCTACTTCTTCTTTCACGTAAAATAAATAAGGCGGTGTACATAAATACTGCTTTTCAGTTTGCCAAATCGTAATAAAATCATATGTACAACGAGCGTCTCATGTTTCGAGGGAAATGAATCTTCACTCTCGTAATCAAATATAC
Organism: Glossina morsitans morsitans; assembly: GCA_001077435.1. Taxonomy (NCBI): domain Eukaryota; kingdom Metazoa; phylum Arthropoda; class Insecta; order Diptera; family Glossinidae; genus Glossina; species Glossina morsitans. The sequence goes on from CCAG010001538.1 coordinate 6,817, forward strand.
GCGATATTAGTGATTATTAACAGAATCGGAGCAAATACTATTTCTTGCTCGACAAGACAGGTGGACCGAACCATGAATACTGTGAACATTTATGATAAATCAACGATCTTATCAAGCATTGAGCGCCAAACTTTTTATTTATTTATCCCTATCCTTGATCTCCATCAAACTACCTCACAGTTTCGATACGGTTTTAAAACGAAAATCGGCAAAATTAGTTACGAGTTTTGTTTCAACGCAAACGCAACAACAATTAAAATTGTACTTAAAACTTGTACTTAATTGCTTTGCCATTCAATTATTTATGTTTTAAGATGAAAATGTTTTGCAATTAATTTGGATCGGAACGCAAATAGAAAAAACATTACATGTTTTTACATGAGGCAGAAATACAAACACCGGTACGTAGATGTGCATCAAACTTTCTGATAACAATTGCCGGTTGTTGCTCAAGTGTGTTATGAATCTTGCTCACGGTATGCGCGTTCATAATACATTTTTTTTTTCTTTTATTCTTTAGTATGTTTTCCGAACGACGGCTGTATGGCTGTACAGCAGCCAATGTTGTATAAATTTTACTCGTACTCGTGTTAGTTTCTTCTTGCATTTCGTTTTTGTTCTCCATACGCTACATATGCCGGCACTGGGTCAGTAGATAATTGGGTCGTTTATTACTGGCTGCTGTCATTACTTACGTACTTACTTACATGGGTTACACTCGTACACACAAACATAAATACATACCAGCCTTCTAGCCAGCCAACCAATAAAAATAACTGTCTTCTCTTTCATCATTCTCATCATCATCATCTTCATCGTCATCATCACGAGAAGACAAACTGAGTTAGCGTAGACTGCAGCCGAGCTAAACATGCATGCAAGCATGCATGCATGCTTGTATGATTCTCCGTAGATTTAAAAAGAAAGAAAAAAAAGAAGAAGAAGAAAACATTGCTCTGTTGCAAGCATTATGTCTCGTTTATCTTGTCTTGTCTTCATCGACTGATGCACATAAAGATTTTTTCCTTGAAATGAAAATTGTTTACATTGCTTTTCCAACCATGCAGCAGCAGACACTTGGGGGAAAATTTTTCTTAGATAAAAACATTGCTTTTCTTTTCTCTATCAATTATTTGATCGTGTTTTTATAAAAATTTCCTATGTACCAGTCGAGTAAGCCAGCCAGTGGTAAGTCTGTGCTGTCTGGCTATTATGTCTGATTTTGTTTTCGCTGACGTCCATTCAATAGTTTTGTTGCAGTTGTTTTAGTTAGTTGCTTAGTCCAAGTTTCCTATTAGAAATTGAGAGTTTTCTTTACTTACTTGTCTTGTCGTTAGGAGAAACAACGCTCGTTTCTCTAAAATTTTATATGCTTTTAAAAGTTGAAAAATAGAATACATTGTGGGAGATGCATGAACAATATGCAGGCAACGGCTGCCCTGACTTTGTTCTAAGTGCTTCTTTGCTGCACATAAAAAATACACACTAGAGACCTCGTACAATGCGCAAAGCCTTTACAAACTTAGCATCTCAAATTCACTTAGTTGTTTTAGTCTATCTGTCTATCCCTATGCAGTGTTTGGAATCCTTATAGGATGCAAAAATTGCAACAGAACAATGAAGCGAAGCACATGTATGCTCGATTGAACTCAAGAAATCGATGCTCAAAGGAATGGTTATGGCTTGAATCTGTTGAATACCTGTTGACCTATTAGTTGTCAAAATGGGCATGGTCGATCCATAAAATTTAACAGTCAAGTTGCAACTTGAAATCTTTCAGACCACGTTCGTTCTCTGGGCGTAATATCGAACTTTAGATTTCGATTATCCTTTCATTCTCTTCTTCATGTATTCACGGTTTATATCTGGTACTTGTTTGCATATTATGTTATTATGTTATAATAAATTTTTATCGTGCAATCGAAAGATTGCATTATTTTTTATCGAAAAGATATAGGATTCAATAGTTTTATAACGCGATCCTGAACGTTAGGGAGATGAAATTTTAAGTTTAATTTCCTTAATTCTATTGGGAAATTAATTAAAAATTTATAGTTCGTCGAGTTCGATTCTTAAATGTTCTACAATTCTTTTGCTGCCCTTTGTCTTATCACAAACTATCTAACTAACTATAACTTATGTTTTATGAGATCCCTTTTATCGGAAACAGCTCGAAAAATAGAACTACGAAGAATTACAGTAAATAACTTTTCTTTTTCTCTTATCAATTCGAGATTATAATGGATCTGATATATGTTGCCTTAGAAAGCCGTATATATTTAAAGAACACTTATATACCCCGTCCCAAGGGAATTTTCGATATTCATTTATTCAGCGATTCTTGTCGAAAAGGGTGCAAGTAGGTTACATGTTAGTAACCTTTTAAAAATATGACATTACTAGTTGAGCAGCGTGATCGCAAATGTGGTCGGTCCACCACTTCAATATATATATAGTTAAGAGTCTAAAATGTGTCATTGTACTGAATTTCATTAAATTGCATTCAAATCTCCCACCTATTTATTATATCGTGGAAATATATATATATATATATATCGTTTGAGGAAATGATTCGGATTCAATTGATACAACAAAAGGCGGATCTATCTCGACCTTTTTTGAATATTGTGTACTTCCGCACGGATGAAAGCACAATAGAAAAGTGAAGTAAATTTTGGAAAATTCATCAGTGGTGATGCCATAAAACAGGAAACATTTAACAAATCAGTGTTGCGTTGAGTATTAAAGAAGAAGCCAAACATTCGAAAAGTGCACTGAATTTTTCGTTAAGGACAAGTAAAGCGATATTCCCCGAAGAAAAGAAAGATTCAAAATTTTTCAAGGCTTTTTCTTCATTTTTTTTAGGGCGTGGCAAAAGCTATTTCGAATCAATTATTGTTTCTAATTCTGAGGAATATTGTCACATATGAATTATCATTACAACTAATTAAGAGTGTCTAAGAAATAATGAGCTCCTATTACGACCACAGTACAGGTGGTCGTCGATGGATATCTTGGACTTTATTAAGCTACACTGATTTGAGAATATTGGTTGACGAATATCTACCGGCCAAGACTTACGAAAATTACAAGTTAAGAGAAGTTTGAAAAGCATTCGCTTCCCTTAGCCGAACTTGATGTTTGAAATTTATCTCAAACGCTTTCCAATTTACTTCCAAATATTTTTTTTAATTTGGCGACTCACAGTACAGCAGCTCAATTTAAGGTCTGTTGTCGTGGCCATGGACTTATGTATTGCTGCAACCCTATGTGAACTCAGTCATTGTTAAATCTCTACAAAGTTTATAGAAGATACAAGACACGCTTGCCTAAATCTCCAGAATTGATTATAAAAAACCATAGAGAAGAGGTTAATTAGGCTATGCTGAGATAGTGATAAGGAAATTACAAAAAATAAACTTCAAATTAAAATGCGTTTATGTAATGAGCATCGAATATATATATGGAAAATTTTACCAACAAAAATACTCTATGGGGACAATAATGTCGGCACACAAACACACCTTATGTGATCGTAAATGTCAAATTGCGACAACAAATTAACAGGTTTATGCCAAACTCTTGTTTTTCTCATTTTTTTTTTTTTCATATCTAATCTATAAAAGTCTTATGTTCTATAAAAGTCAAAGTTAACTGCGGTTTTGAAATTGTAACTTAAAACCGTTTCTTTTAGTAAAAACAAAAAGTACAAATAAGCGAAGAAAAAATAGTTTGTATCTTAAAAGCAGAGTAAAGCAGCAAGCACAATATGGTCAACTGGTTTATTCAACGGCAAAGCAACAACACTTGAAACGATTATGTAAAATGCCAGACAGTTAAGAATTCAACTAACGGGGAGTTTTTGTTAAATCAAAAAAGAAAACCTCACTAAGCTAATTTTTTTTTTTTTTTTGTTTTTTATGTAAACAATAAACCAAAAAAGGTCAATTGTGTTAATATAGGCAAAGAAGACAGTGAAGAGGAAGAAAAAGATCACAACACATGCAAACATAAAATTTAACGAAACTTGAAAAATCTTGAATACGGGTTGTGAACAAGCGTAAGCAGTTTTATATATGAAATCGCAAATTTCTGTTTGTTTTTATTACGAATTTATTTATTTATTTTTATTTTTTTTTTTTTGAGTTATGTGAAAAGATTTAATCTGTGTTGAAAATACAATTAAAAGAGATTAAATCGCTTTGCTTTTGCTCGACGAGTGTGCTTGTGTGTGTGTGTGTATGTGTGTGTGACACAATATTATTTAATTTTTTTATCGCTTCTACGAAATGAAGAAAAGACTACGTTGTTGTTGTTGTTGTTGTTAAGCAACATAAATATTTATTTCATCATTTCTGTTTATCGGCACACAAACTGCTTCTCATATGTATTTGTGTAGACATGCCTTAAAAACTCTTATCTCTAGAAGACGTGAATGCTGTTTTCATTTATAGTGTTTTGATTACGAAAAGTAATGACGACATCTCTCTCTCTCTCTCTGTCGTTCTCTTCCAATACCATAAACATTACATATACATATATAATATAAAAATTATTCATAAAAAACACGACTATTAGCATTTTTACGCCGCTAATAATGCCCTGCAAATAGATTATAAAGTGCCGTTATTGTGGTTACAGATAATATTGCGCTACACGGTTATAGAAATTCATGCAATTCACTCATTTTAGCATAATCACTGATAAATCTGTGGTTAAACGATTGTGGTTAAAAATGTTATTAGTTCAAACTATGTACAAACTATGACTTTTATGAACACTTAAGTGTCAAAAGGTAAACACAAAGATTTATTTCTTTCTATTTCTGGTATTTGACTTTTTTTTCTAAAAGATTTCGTACGCTAGAGGAAACTTACGGGGCTAATCAGGGTTAGATTTTGTTGTTGTCTTTTTTTTTTTTTTTCTTTTTGGAAAGAATTTTCGAAAAAGTCCAAAGCTTCCTATTTACTAAACCAAATAATTTTATGCGTACGAAAATTGCTTTTTCAAGATTTTCTACTCTTAGCATAACTTTACCCTCAAAACTCCGCCTGAGACTGTCAAACGACGTTATCGCAAAGCACATTATTTCAATGCTCTTGCAAGTTAGGAGAAGCTTTGTAATCATCATCATCATGATTAATGTATTAGTTGTTTTGATCTGTTTTTTTTTTTTTTTTCATTAAAATTTATTTTTTACGTTTGAAGAAAGAAAATTTATGCCTTTTTTTAGAGGATTTCATTTTTGTTTAACATCTATCAAGGTCAAAATATGTAAATCCAAATCTTGCAGCCTTGAAATTGGATTTAATGTATGTTTTTTGTATTGATGGACATGTTAATGAACTTTTATATCAACATTTAGTAGAAATCAATTTCGAGCGAATCGATCCGAAAGAATTGTATCGATTCTTGAGTAGAAAAAAAAAAAAGTATTAAAAATTTTTATCAATAAGAAGCACTGTACGAATTAGGTTTTATTCTCTAAAAAGTTTAGGAGGTGTTGGTGAATAAAAGATGCCTTAAAAGCGACTAATATTCAAGAATAGCCTTTCAAGTTGAAAAATAATAATTTCATAGTGTACTGTGCAGTGTAGCCTTTCTTTTAAACCAATTGACCTGGACACAAGGTTCCTCTCAGAGCCCTTTTGTAACAATAGCGCAGTATATGGGGAAAAAAATTCGCCAAGGAGATGATTAGTAACCCATTGATGAACACCTTTCGTTGCATTTCGTCGAAAGATTTTATTTCGAATTCTGCAGGACCTCTGTTAAGAGGCTTTTAAAGATACATCCTTGCATGAAAATTACCTTTCATTCATCGTGGCACCAAGTGCTGATGCGTAACATTTTCTAAGGACGAGAACAAATGCTAATAAAATGATTGACTTCTTATGTTGATCAGTAAGTTCGTGTTTTAAGATTTAAGGAAAAATATTAGAGAAAGAAAAGAAAAAAACGAAAAAAACAATCCAAAATGGTAAATGAACGTAAAATTGCCTAAATCTATGCATTCACTCATAATTCCAATTAAGTTTAAATTATGAAATTAATAAAAGTAAAATGAAAGTAAAAGTGCTTTCTTGCATATAAAGAAAGATATGCGTAATATTAAATTACAATCAAAGCGGCGCAGCGCAACGTTGCATGGCACCAACTCGACATTATTTACATGAATTTCTATGCATATGCACGTTTTGAAGATAAACGTGCATTAAAAAAGAAAGAAATGCCCTCCATATTACTACTGTCACCTGTTGTATGACAAATCGTTATTTTAACCGCTTGAAAACTCGTTGAGTTGTAAAAAGAAAAAAAAGTAAAACAAGTAAAGAGTTGATGATTTCACTATAACCTCAATAGAAATACTATTAGACTTGAATGTTAGGGAGGCAAAGAATTATTTTCAAGGTATTATTCACATAGTTAGACGTTAAGTGTTAAGGTCTTTTCTTTCTTTTAAATATATAGCCGAAGTTACAGTTAGTTCACGATGCTAGTAAGTTGTAGTGTGGACTTAATTTGCCAAATTTTCATTTAAATGGAAATATTTCTGATATATTTCGTAAGGAAAGATGAAAGTTAAACGCTGCAGTGATTACGATTTTCTACCAAAAATATTTCACTTAAGGGAAAATTAATTCTCTTGTTATCAGACGAGTATAACAACAGCATAGCCAAGTACTTAAAAAGACCGATTATCAAGGATGCATACCTGCTGAGTTCGATTCTCAGTGCGGTAGACACCATATCTTAGTAACGCTTTGTATGTGGTTGTAGCTAACGTTGACTCGTTAGCATAAATGACGTGTATAGACGCCCATTGCGTGTGCTTGTAGTTCCAAACGACGTCCATAACAGTCCTATATTCTTAGTATTAAAAAAAAACAACATTTTAAAAAGAGCGTCAACCTGTTAATGGCCGGTCGCGGTTCATGCGTACCACTTACCGACAGAATGCATACCTGAAAGACTGCGGCCTACTCTCCATATGACACGTACGAGGGACATTCGCTAAGTGATTAGTCAATTAAAAAAAAAGGAGTCTTCAGATCGGAAAGGATCCTGATAGAATGTTTTGGTGCATTGGAAAGAAGCTAACGCCACCAATTTGCTGGAAGTGCAAAGTTTTGATACATTTCAAGCGGCTTTCTTAGGGAACTCGTGCGATTAATTTACAAGATCGCTCTCAACAATAAAGGAAGAAGCGGAAGAAGTAATCAGGGGAAAAAAGGCCAGTATCGGAATAGGTGGCAGAATGATTTTGTTCCCTTATGATGACAATGTACCTAAAGTAAAAGAAAAGGTTAATAAGACTTGAGCGGAAGAGAAATGTCACATTTTTCTTAACGATCGGATCTAGCATCCATTTCAGTAGGATTATGTAATTACTCTACAGTTAATTTTCTTATGCTAAAATTATATGTGAGGCCAGAAGATGTTAAAGAACAACAACAAAAATTTATATATATTTCATGCCAAAAAAGAAACCGAAATTATTTTTGTGCCAACTTGCTAGACATTTCTAGTAAACATTCAAATGAAATGTAATTAAAAGGTTAACTGCATTCATTTAAATTTTAAAAAGTTTTATAAAAAGTAGGTGACTTTTCTTTTCTTTTCTTTTTTTTTTTTTGAAAATTTTTCATAAAAAGATTTTTTCCATGAAAAGAAAATAACATAATGGGGTATAAGTTAGCAAAATAATGTTACAAATATTTAGATATATTGCTAACATAAATCAAGTCGTCTATCTATGCTACGCAACCATTCATCCATCCATCCATCCATCCATCCATCCACCTATTCATAGTTCGTTACTGTGTATTTAAGTTATTTATGTTGGATTTATTCGTTCCCCTGAATATAAGTTCAGTGCTTGGATTTTTTTTTTTTTTTTTTTTTTTATGTAAATTAGCCAGAGTAACGAAGCGTTTTGAAAGTTTAAAGAGTTTTTAAAGAGTGTTAAATCGTCTATTTTGATTTCTACCATTAGTGGCAATAATCAAGCATTTTGAGTACAAAAATGCCTAATAGATCGGTACAAGAGAGAATTTTAATAATAATAATTTTGGAATAATTTTTTTTTATTACCAAAAAAAAAAAAAAAAAAAGCAAAAAGCAAAAACTATGGCATATCATTTTCATCTCCACTGCTTACACTCATTTAATTTTTTTGTTAGGTTTTATTTTTCAGGTTAGGCAAGCGTAACGAAAAGAAAGTGAAATTTGTATACCAGTCATCCAGTCATCATATAAACGAAGCATAACCAATGAACAAATAACAAAAAAAAAAAAAAAACAAATCCGATGTGACCAACTTTATCAAACGCAATGTGAAATATTTTTTTTCATTTTTTTTTTTTTTCTTATACTTTTTTACATTGGCTCGCTGAGGCCCACTTGACAAATAGCCAGAGCCACATAAAATTAAGCAAATCATGAGTGCACATTAACGTTTCGCAAAAGAGAAGAAATGAAAAGACAGAAATAGTTTATTAAAATGTATGTTTTCCAATTTCATGCAGGTGCTGCCCACTTGCCTGCCACTACGACGACCACAACGAAATCAAATATACATTCATTTTGCCGTCTCGTTAGTAATGTTAAGAATTAGTTTTCAACTTGAGAAAGCGATTGAGATCGTTTGACCATATCTTTTCCTTTAATTATCAAAAATAGGCGTGGCCTATTCATTGTACGCATGCATACTCGATATGGCTCGAAATTACTACAAAATATCACACATTTTGGATGAGTGCAGCTGAGAGAAGATAGGAAGGAAAAATTACAGGCGTGGAATCTCGGTACGGTAGACCACTTTTGGTGAACCGTATAATCAGACACTCACCGATTGATTACACCTCCATTAAGTTGCCTCCACGCTCTGTCTCCTTCCCTTTCCTCACTGCTCTCTAATGGTTATAGTGTTACAAGTACACGGCAGTGGATATAACCGGAGTGATTAGTCACAAAATCAAACATTTCTCTCCATTTTATGCAAAAGTTGCAACATGAACTTTTTACTAAGCCTAACAGCTGCAGGTTAGAATGGTCTTGACAGATTTGCAAACACGGGATCACGGTATGCAGTGACAGGTAACAATTCTTCTCAAAACCAATGAAGCTTGACTAGTCATTACATAGGTCTGCTTGAAGTAATAGAGACAACGAACTAAAGGGATTAAAGGGAACATATTTTTATTTTTTTGCTTAGCATTTTTCTAAGCACAGACAAAGTTATTCCTTAATTTAGGTAGGGAGGGTGCGTATGTAGGAACCCAAGATGCGTCTAATTCGTGGGTATCCACGATTCGTTTAGAACCGGTTATAATTTTCTCATTCCTGTCCTGTCATTAGATAACTGGTTCACTTGTAACTATTTTTTTTTTTTTTCTAGTAAAAAATACTTTACACTTGCTAATGCCAGCCAAGTGGGTCTCGGGTGCTAAGTTCGTTTTATTTATTTATTTATTTATATTTATTTAATTTTGTTTTTTATTTTAATGTTATAACTGTGGCCAAACAGTATAAACATATATGCGTGTAAGCATTTTGCCAGGGCAGATATACAAATGTTTTGTAGTATTTTGACAGTAGTTTTATGGTTATGTATATGTGTATTGTATACATTGTAGTTTAAAATCGAAAACATCAACAACTTTAGTGCCCATGGCAAACAAAACCAAGTGTAATCAAAGCAAACATTGTGCTCTCAATCGTTAGTTTTTTTTTATTTTTTTTATGTTGTGATATATTATTAAAAGAGAAGAAACATAAACAAAAAAATTATTGTAATCCATGATGTTATTAATGGTGTTGTACATGCACCGAAACCTGTTAAACTGCATTTTTCATAATTTTTTTTTTTTTTGTTTTGTTTTGTTTTTTTCTTAATGATACATGTCTTCGTAATAAATATTGAACAGCTACCGCAGTATATTGTTATAATAAATTGCATGAATTGCATGAAGCTTATCGTGATTAAATCTGACGAGATTAAATATTATGCTTGTGTCTACTCTGGGAGATGTAGCGATCATTCCATTTCCTACTTATTACATAAATCAATAGAACTTCATCCTTATACCTTGAGAAACTGTTGAATTGGTTTTCGAAGGTACTGGGGGGGGAAAAGGTCTAGGCACAACATATTCCACGCTCAAAGTTTATGAATAGCTTCTAATGATCTACTTTTATGTTATTAATTATGTTACGAATTACGTTGGACTTGAATAAAGTTAGTTACATAGATATGCAACGGACATGTACAAGTTCGTTACAGCGGAGTTTTGTCATATACACCTAATTCTCTTTTTACACGATAGATACGTTCCCAAAAAATACGTGTAAAAAAAAATTCGTATAAAAAGAGCATTAAGTGTAAACAATATTAAAAAGTTCGTGTTAGAGTTCACTTAATTTATTTCGTGCGTACACATTTTAATTCATTAAATATTTTATAAAAAACAACTTCTACTTTGGAAAAAGGGAATTATATCTGAAATTCATAAATATAAAATCGTGTTAAAATAAAATAATTCGTGTAAAAAAAGAAATTTCTTTCTTTTGAATTCGTGTAAAAAAAATCGTGTAAAAAGAGAATTGGATGTATATAAACAGCCGTAAATTAAAGACTTGGGTTTTAATTTTGCCTGCTGTACACAAAAAAAAAAAAAAATTCAACTTCTGATTTAGGCCATTTTTGCTCTCAGCATAACACGTAAAAAGAATAAAAATGCACTTTTTTGATTATCTGTAAGCTAGGACGCCACGGGAAGGGCAGAGTGTAAAATATGAATTTCGACCGATTTCGAAGTTAAGCTGTTAGTTTCTGAAACATTAACAAGTGTAGAAAGAACCCAAGTAGATAGATATGTTCGTAGGAGGTGAACTTGGACTAGGTCGAGTCATAAGTAACTTTCGTTTTTTTATCAGGCAATTATTTGATTTTCATTGAATAACAAAATTATATTAATTTGACACTTGATTGTGAGGTGTTCAACCGTTTTGCTATAGCGCTTGTTGTTTGGCTTGGATCTTGTTACTAATATTGCCTTTAAAAGGCTGTCGTACAAAGTCGAAAGTGCTTCCCGTCCTTTAAGGTCGTATCTCCAGAACAGAATTTTACAAACCAATTTCTAACTGCCCGATCAGTTGTCACTACTTCATCGTGTACGCTGCATATTTTCTCAGCTGACGCCTTAGCGCTATCGTCTTGTTTAAATTGCCAAAGCGTCACATGTCGAATATGCATGCACTCCCTTTGACTCTCCAATTGGGGACCTTAAGAAAAACAGTTGACAGAAGACTCACTGAATCCTTGTCTATATACTGAAAACAAAAATGCGTTTGTTTTGGTGATTTTTAGTGAGTAAATACGGACAATTAATTGATTGTACCTGGCTGCGTCGGCAGTTACTTATGATTTGACCTAATAAATGGATTGGAAACATTTTTCTTTAGAAAAGATTTATGCTTAAAGAAGGCCCTCAGTGAATGAAGAGTGTTAGTTGCTGCAACACTGTACGCCTACGACAACTTGATTTTAAAAATCTTCTATCATTCGACAACGCTGTATACCAAAGCTATTGCGCCTACTTACTGAAAAACTTTTCCCACTTTGGAAAGCATAGTGTCCATCATTATGACACTAGTTTCCTTAAGGGGATAAGAAAAAAATCGCATCCTTATTACATGTTTAAGGATAGCAAAGCATTATCGTTAGACAATTGGT
>CCAG010001541.1:0-15192 GCA_001077435.1 Glossina morsitans morsitans
TATTTTCCCTTCTACGAAATTATTTTCTTGTCTTCCTGCTTCATGCATTAATGTCCATATAATTTAGAAAAAAAAAAAAGGAAAAAAAGAGAAAAAAAACACTTTTCTGAAAGCCTATAATTGAAATGTGTGTAAAGGTATAAATTAAACACGCCTTAAAATACCGCAAATTTTCCTGCAACGACACGAATGTCTATAATTTTCAAAATCAATACAATTAAAATAAATTTATGATTTGAAACCTGACAGCCGCTTTGACTTTTATTGATTTTTTATAGGCGTTAAATGAAGCAAAAGCAAAAGCGAAAAAAAAAGAAAAAGGAAAAAAAACAACAAAAAATTAGGTGTTTGTGGAGAATTTCCAATCAGCTCACACACACAGCATGATAGGGTTTGGAATAACACAATAATACAATAAAAAGGCAAAATTACATTTAATTGTTCAAGCATTCAAACCAGCGTTCGAACAAGCTTTTCAATCATAATTCCATAATTTAATAGTTCTTGTCTGTCCAAGTCAGTCGATTATGATTGCTTTATCTAAAGCATTTAAAGGATACAGGTTTGATTGATTGGTTGACGGAGATTGGATTGCAAACTTGCACAAGCACAGAGAATGTTATATGGAGCTTGCATAAATTTTTACCTTTTGACCTTCGAAAAAATCATCATTAGACAGAAAACTTTTGTTTACTTATTTATATGAAAAAAACCGTTTTCCGGCACCGATTAAATACTATACCCATTTCTATCCAAACGACTCAATTTGATCCGTAATCTATATCGAATTGTCACAGTCGCAAAAAAGGGAGATAGGAAATTAAAGATTTGACATAAAGACTCAGAAGCTGTTGAACGACATCAATAAGGACCCAGATTTGCTCGAAAGTGTTACAACTGGTGACGAAGCATGGATATGCGGCCAGGACACAGATTTGCTCGAAAGGGTTACAACTGGTGACGGAGCATGGGTATGTGGTCATGACCTAGATTTGTTCGAAAGAGTTACAACTGGTGACGAAGCCTGGGTATGTGGCCGTGACGGAAACAGTGAGAAGAGTCAAGGCTGAAAAAAGCACGCCAAGTTCGGTGAAATGCGAAGAATTTTTTCACCGTTTTTTTTTATCGATTACCATGTTGTGGTACATCGTGAGTTCTTGCCAGAAGATCGTGCGGTCAATAAGGATTACAGAAGTTATGTGCCGTTTGGGTGAAACAACATGAAGCAAACGGCTGGAATTTTGAAACAACCAGTCAAGGATCTTGCGCAATCAAGATAATGCGTCACCTCACTACTCATTGCTTGTTTGTAATTTGTTTTCCAAAACATTGTAATCATGCCTCAGCTGCCGTATTCATGGGACGAGACATAGATTTAACCCATGAAAGGGCGATCGTTTGCCCCGATTAAGGAGATGAAGACCGCTTCGCTGGAACAATTCAAAAAGTGCATGTCAAAAGTGCTCCAAGAATTAGAAAAAGCGTTGGCCCAAGTGGATTATACCTAAGTGGGAGTACTTTGAAGGGAAGAAAATAGATTTTGATGAATAAATAAATATTTTTTGAGAAAAATAAAGGGTCACCTTTCGCTTTTGAACACCCTTCGCATAAACGGGAATTACTTTCCTTTTTTTTTTTAATTTTTCCATGTTTTCTTAAGGCATTCATTGCTTATTCTAAACTTCATTTTTATCGATTAAAAATAAGGAAAAAAAGAGTAATTTTTTTGTGTTTTGCAGCACTTGCAACATAAATTTACATTACATCCAATGCTTGAAATAAATTTTATTAGTTTTTCCAAGAAATATCCATAGATATCAATGCCATTTGCTATATATATATATATATGCTTATATATATGTTTATATATATGTATATATATATATATATATATATTTGTGTGTAAAAATACATTATATTCAAAAAACGTATTTCCTAGTATTCTTTCCAGCTAATATCCATTGTCTCCTGAGGTACTTGTAGTAGTTATGCTATACACCATATATCCAATTGACATGTGGCCACAAATTATTGATAGTTATCGAGAAAAAAATAAAAAATATTCATTACTTTAGAAAAATATATAAAATCCTCGTAGCTACTTAACTACACATCATCATCATCATAGTGAACACGACGGCACATATATATATATACATATGTGTAGAGTGAGAAAGAGTAGGGGAAACGTAGACAATAAAATTCTTTATAAATTGACGCCTTTCCTGAACATACGCGATGCGACAAGTGTGAATCCTAAGCCAGCAATATTTGTGCGTTCATCTATCTGCACGTACGTCCATGATAATGCTGGTATGTATGTGATTTACTAAGGAATTCAATCCGCAGACATACATAAAAACATAAACTTGCAAAGATTTTATGAACATAAACTAAAGGCTATTAAATTTTTATGCTTATAAAACGCGTCGAACCTTTCCTCTCCTTTTTTCCCTTTCTAACAACAATAATGATTACACCCATGGCGAGTCACAGAATTAAAAAAAAAAAAGAAAAAATCAAAGAGTTTTAAAACCACACGCAAATCCTAAGTGAGTCGATCTTCTTTTTGCCTCCCTCCTAAGTCTTTAGATTTAAAATTTAATTTATATAAATTGCTTCATTATATGATATCGAGTTTTTTTTTTTTTTTTTTTTTTTTTCATTTTTAATTTATAATAAGAAAATTTTCAATCTTAAAATACTCGGTATGCTACTCTCTGTCTGTCTGTCCATTTGCTAGTCTTTCTGCTATGCATTATGCTATGATAGGGTGTCATAAACATTAACAAAAGCCCTGGCGTGTTGTCTAGTACGCTAGTAAGCGCTTATCTGTACAGAAAACCACAAAAGGACTTTCGTGCATAGTTTACACGTTGCGGTCTATATCTCTAATGAAATCTACATGGTTTTGTGCTTTAACAAGCATTTACGTTGTCTACTTATGTCGCCTGGCGAATTAAATTTCATTTTATACAACATATATACAGATAGTATAGTGTCGATGGTGTGGTGTTGGTTCGTTGGTGACGATTACATGACCCTTTCGATGGCGAGTATGTTGACGACAATGATTTTATGTTTTTCGCCAGCTAAGCATAGGCGATTTGATTTCTCATATGGCGTTGACTACTTAACCCATTGATAACGTTTCAACTTGTTATTGTTATTGTTGTTGTTGTTGTTATTGTTTCGCATAAAACAATGTTTAGGATAATTTTATTTTATTATATTTTATATTTATATTCTTGTTTTGTTAGCGCTTTCCGTTTCAGTTCACTTTTAATTTCGTTTTCGTTTCGTTTCGTTTCGTTAGCCAAAGCTATTAATACTTTAACCAGAATCTAGTTAACATAAATATTAACCTGTAAATATATAATACAATGTTATTGTTGTTATTGTTGTTGTTGTTCTTATTATTATTATTATTACTATCGTTGTTGTAGCAATATATTAATGCAAAAGTATTACTTGGCCTTTTTTTTATGGTCTATAGATAAGTGCTCTCTGCATGCTATTATTGTTTTTGTTCTTTCTTTAGATATGTATCGCGTATAGGAAAGATGTTTTTCGCTGTTTTTCGCTGCTTACCTTAATCACGGGGCCAAGTATGTAGGAAAGCATACAAAAAGTTTATAAACCTCAAAGCTAAGTTCAAAGCTAGTTAAGCAAGTGCTCGGCATGGTAGTGCTGATGATGATTGTGACGATGTTGCAGATGTTGTGCGGTGATGCGGTGATGTTGTTGAGAGATTTTGTTGTAGTTTAGAGGTTTTGTGCACAATTCTATTTAGATCACTATCTTAACTACTCAAACAGCCTATTTGTAGTTGTTCGGTGTAATTGTTTAATATACATGCGAACACAACATAGACATACATGCATATATATATATATATATATATATATGTTAGCATAAGCATTGAAAAACTTGTTGGCAATTGTAGGAGTAGTAGAGCGAACCTATGAAGTATAATATAAGTGGCTTTGTCTGGCTTAAGTTTTGTCTTGTCATGTGTGTAGTTCAGATAAAATCAAAACAATTAATTGGAAATCTTATAAAAGTAAAATTCTTACGAAACCTAATTGGTTTTCGTATTCCTAGTCGTAGTTTTTATTCTTTTTGTTTTTTTTTTTTCAAATCAAGATTGATATCAATATCTTTTAATTGAAGTGAACTGATTTTCAGGTAATCTTTATACAAATCAATTTAAATCATTCGTACCCGCAGACGCATTTAATTATTTAAGTCTTTACCTTTTTCAAAGGCTTAACTAGACACTTGCAATTCAATTCAACGTAAGCCTATCATCATAAGGAAGTGAAATGATGAAAAAGATTAATGAGAAATTCCATAATATGTAAAGAGGTGGAGGTATCAGCTTTAGAGGAGAAATCTTTAGTGCCTGGCATCTTCACTAAATTTTCGTGCTAACCGACTTTAATAAAAATATTTCAATGTAATTTTAAATCAACACTTGTTCAAAGCCATAATTAAAGATTACGTTTTAGATTTATTTTCAAGGTTAGGTTAGTTCCGAAACTTTTGACAACGATCTTTACAACTAACTGAAAAACAACGCTGGCTTGATTCGTTTATATATCGCCATGCTTACCATTTCGAGAGGAATAACAATGTGTGGACGAAAAGACGGACATAGCTAAATCGCCCTAAAATTTCATGTACAGCTCCATGATTCTTCGAACTGTAACGAATTAAGAAAATCAAAGTGTCAGAAATCCCGTGAATATAATTCCTACGGCGATACATAGCAAGGTTGCATCAAGGTCATTGCCTGGCCTAACCAAAAATTATATCAAAATTGAAATCTTCGGGACAAAGATATTTTAAGAACAAATTCAAGATTAAGAGGATCTGCGCTTCGGATAAGGCATGAATTCACACTGTAGCTCAATTGCCCCCTGACGTCGGATACAGCTAATGGAGCTACCTAACCAAAACTCTTCGAAGGTCACCTTAAGGCCATACTCCAATTAAACAATGTAATCAATGCCTTATAGCAGATATATAGAAGACACAGATCAGATTATAGAACCCTATGGATATAGTCGTTTCTCGCAAGTGCAAGCAAGTCTTCAATAAGTTCTCCCTAATTATTTTTAAATGTATTTCTTTATTATGTACAGGTGGAAATGGGATTAAAAGCAATGGCATTATTTTTTTTTTTTTTTTTTACTAATAAACGATTTTTTTTTTTTTATATTCGTATCGTTGTGCTTTGAAGCCGTCGTAAAATTTTTGTTACAATTTCGTTTTGTGTAAGACACGACCAGTCAATTAAAACGTTCTCTTAGACCTCACCGTTAGCTACTTTTATTGTTTAACATTGCAAAACTGTAGTAAAGCGTTAAGTAAAACAAACCAAACAAGTTGTTAAACATAAACATTTCACCGACAGGTGCCTAACGGTCTTCATTATACTCGTGTATATGTAGGTTTATAATTGTGTCACATTTGACAACAATTCGCAAACTATTGTTTGCAATTGTTTTGCATAGTGCAACACACACACACACACACACACACACAAACACACAAACATTGACAATATGATGCAAACTTTTTCATTATTTTCTTGATATTTTTTTCTGCTCGTTTCGTTTACTTTCCTTTAGTTTATTCATACTTCACCCGTCATGCGATAGTAGTAGGATTAGTTTAGTGCTCCTATCCTGTCGATTGTTTATTGAAATGTTTGATTATTTGACTTTTTAACTGTTTGCCAATTGTCGAAATATAATAATAATAAAATTGGGAAAGAGAAATATAAAAACTGTATAGTAGAGAGAAGTAAAAAAAAAAAAAATTTCCCCCGCACAGACCAATCTTTACGAAGTTTCTATATTGTTGCCTAAGTGGTGCTTGCGGTTTGAATGGTGAGGCAATTTGGTAAAAGGTGTGTCAGTAGTAGTTAATGCAACTGACTAACTGTGTAAGACGCTGCTTGCATAGAAAAGTCGGTTGTTTCGTCGAGACACTCGTTGTTGCCGCTGTTCGTGTTGTTGGTCCGTAGCCATTCAGTCTATGTTGCATTATCGAATATGGTGTTATGAGATGGCGGCAATCGTAGCTCTTGCTATTGTTGTTGTCCTTGTTTTTTGTTTTATTTATTTTTTGGTTTTATTTTGTTTTTTGCGATTGTCATTGTTTGCATGCGTTCACCTCTTTAACAATCTCTAACGCCTTATTATTATTTTGCTATAACTGTTCGGCAATAGTGTTGCTATTGTTGCTATTGTTGTCGGTTTATGATTTTGTGTTAACTTCACAGTATATATGAACAAAACATAGATTTAAGTTTTTCAGTATTTTTGTAATATATATATATATATATATGTACAATTTTCCTTTTTTTTTGTTATTGTTTTTTGCATACAGTGGCTGGCAGCATCATGCGGCGCGATCAATAGTCCATAAGCACGCAAACACTTTGTCTAGCACACAAAACTTTGCAAAAAAAAAAACAATTGAAGATACAAAAAATGAGAAAAGAAAGCCGCAAGGGAAGTGGATATATATCGTTCGTCCGTGTGGTAGCTTAGGAAAAATCAGCACTGTGATGTTGTTTCATCACTTCTTCCAACATATTCATGGTGCCCATTACATAATTTTTATTCTACATAGACATGATAAGACCGAAAAAAGTCCCTGTTGCTTGCTTTTAGAGATACATACCGGAATTTTATGTCTGCCTGCTTAAGAAGATAAGAAAATTTTATAGAAAAACACTGTTAACTGATATCAGTTTATATATCATGCTAAAGTGTATATAAAATTTGTTGCTTGCTTTTGGGAGCTAAAAATACATATACATCGTTGTCTACTGCTAAGGGGCATAGAATGGCCTACTTTTTATACCTTACACCGTTTGTGGTACGAGGGTGCAGCGCCATGCAGAAGGAGTTGAAGTGAGCTCAGCTCTTTTTGTACTGATCGGTTGAAAAAGCGATTGTTAATTCTATCTAAATCTGTCTGGCCGTCTTTTTATCTTACAGGCTGCACTTCTTGAGAGATTTTGATGAAATTTGGTAGGCATCGCTTGGTCCAGAGACGAACGCTATTGCAAGTAACTATATTAAGAAGTTGGGTAAGGTACTTAACGGTGGTTCGTGTCCCACTACAGAATTTTTAGTTGTTCCCCTTCAACATAGTTTTTGCATGCGATATCCCTTGTCACACAGTTTATTTTGAAAACCGCCCCGAAATGCAATTCAGTCATATTACCTATAGGGCCTGCAGGGGTAGTGCAAGAGCATATTTTTGTATTCCTAGTGTTCTAATAAGAGTCTCAGAGTTGTTTCTTTTTTTTTTTCTTTTTCTTTTGCCATGACGAGCCACTATGTGGATGTCCTCTATACATACAAGCTCGTTGGTGGTCGAGAAGTGTTCTAAGTAAAGAGCAATTGAAGAAGGGAGTAGTAGTACCTTAGACTTTTGAAAGTGCAAGCATTAAGCATCGTGAGAAAGATCACTGATGGCAGCTTGTTTCAAAAGTGAGCAGTACGGTTAAACATTGAGGAGTCTATCATATGCAGGCAATTCCCCACACTAGTGGTTGACAAAGCTGTGTAATTCTTTTCAAGGATTTTATTTTTGCACAGATCTCTTTACGGTACTTGGCTTAAATGTGCCCATATGTAAGCATTACTCTGCCTATATAAAGCCCGTCCTCAAATGTGTCCAAAGCTTTGGATTTTACACTTTCGTCACTCATGAATGCCTGAGGTTGTTGCTGCATGCGATCGAGCGAGGAGGCTATGCAAGGTAGCGCTTCCACACATGAGTTTTACTTTAATTTTTTTTTTTGTTAAGACTAATGAAGAAGAGATGAATGCTCAGCTTAGTTGTAATGACGTATTGTTCCATAATATGCTGAGTCTGGTTGGTTAATATGAGTGGACTCTTTTTTTCATATCAATAGTGTGCTAGTCCGTGCTTCCGTTTCAACATTAGTCAAGTTGGTCAGAAAAAGTAAAACATTATTTTTCTTCCACTCATCATAATCTTCCTTTTCTGCTTTTCATATTGTATGGAAATCTTGGACAGATTTAATTCAATGCGATATTACCATAAAACACCTATTAAAAATTTTATTGTTGGTAATCATACAGGACTAAGGCAATACTTTATAAGTTGTATACGTAGAGAGAAAAAGAAGGCAAATAAATACAATAAAACACCACAGTAGGGTACAGCGCATCACTGAATACCCTATACCACCCTACATTTGACCATATGTCGAAATTTCAAAACGTTGTTTGGGAAGTGATCGTGAAAGGCGGCCAGTCTGCCCGTTAGTGAGGCAAATTTGACGAAAATTCCGTAAAATTTGCGGCGTGACGTTTGAACACAAGAAACCGTTACGGACAGATAGGGTGGGGCTTATCTCAAAGCCTTTCGGGTGACGCATACATCCACGTAAACTTAATATACTCTTAT
Organism: Glossina morsitans morsitans; assembly: GCA_001077435.1. Taxonomy (NCBI): domain Eukaryota; kingdom Metazoa; phylum Arthropoda; class Insecta; order Diptera; family Glossinidae; genus Glossina; species Glossina morsitans. The sequence goes on from CCAG010001541.1 coordinate 8,461, forward strand.
ACCACAAGCGCTGTAGGGTATAATAAAAAAAAAAATTTGATTTAATCAATTAAAACTCCTCTCCATAAGCAATGGTTTTATTCCTCTTGCTGGATAAACGCTAGTTTAAAGTGAAATGAAAAAAATGCGAAGTAAGGAAACTTAATTAACAGTTTGCTTTATAGAATCTATTAAAAAAAAAAAAAAATTGTTCGATTTAATTATTTATTATTCCACAATAGAAGCCATACATGCCATAATTGCTTAAGAAATTATATAGTGGCTGTCCATATGGCTGGCCGCCTTGGTTTCTGTCTGTAATTGCCGATCACAGACAATTAATAGTTAAAAGTGTTTATTTTATAACCCTTTTAATAAATACATTGTTGTTGCTGGTGTTGGTGTTGGTTTTGTTACTACAATTATAGCAAATTAACAATTTCTTATGAAATTCTAAAAAGAAAAGAAAAAACAAATATATATATATAGGCCTACAAACATTATGATCGCAACTGAGTATATAATTACATAAAAGGCGAACCGCCCTTTTTAGAAAACCAACTGACCGTTTCGTTTAGATGTTTGTGTAAAATACGCACACTTGATTGCATAATCATAACGAAAGGCGGCAACCATGAGCGACCTTCTAAAGACTCAGCATTAGTTACATTTTTTTAAAAAATTTATTTATTCTCAAGTTTTATTATTGAAAAATTGTTTCACTTACAACATTTTTTCCATAATTATCATGTTATTTAGTATCATTAGCAATCATTAGCTCCTCTTCTTGCCTACTTTTTCTTTTTTTTTTTTTTTCTAGAAAATTGGAATTTTTATTATAACTCTGTAGATGGCCGTAGTAAGAAAGGAAAAGAAGAAGAAGAAGACAGAAAACATGAGCATGGGAGAAGAGTAAAGGGATTTCTTTCATGGGATATTTATTTAATTGAAAAAATATTTATTGCATTTTGCAGAGCAAATTTCTATTATTATTACTAATGAAGAGTTAGTTAGTATTTTCAAGTAGATCAAGCTTTTACTGAAATAGTTTCCGGAAAGGAAAAATTCGATATAAATTCTTTGCTATTAGATTTCGGTAGGCTTGGTAATCTGTGCATTCTTCATATTGAAAATGTAGTGACGTGTGCAAAATATATAAAGTTCACGGTTTAATTTTTTTTCTTTTCACGTTTAGTATTCCGCTGTTTCTGTTACTGGTGGCCATAAAAATGACAAAGAATGAAATGTCAGAGACTAAAAATTTTCCCCGGCTCCATGTTCTGTAATAGTAAGTCCAAATTTTCATGAGAATTTCAAATTTACTATTATTTTATGATTATTCCATGACATGCCTTAATAAAAGTAAGGTAAAGAATACCAAGAGTGTTTCTTGTAATAAAGCTGGAGAATACACGATTCATGTCAAAGCAAATCGGGCTCTTTCAAAGTAGCAAATTTGTAGTACCGCCACTTTTTGACGCTTGCCCAAGTTGGAAAAGTACGTCCTTCATTCGCACTTTTTTTATTATACATACGGTTGTCGGATAAGTAGAGGGTAAGTGTCAGTGTTGTAAGTGGTAATATGTCCTTTATATTGACTGAGCTGCAATGAATATAGTCATCAATACGCGGCCCCATTAGAATGTACCATTTTGAGAAAGTCCTGTTTCTTGCATCTTGCATAGAGAATGATTTAAGAGAAATGCTATAACGTAACGATAGCTACCACAATTATGACAAATTAACAGCTATACCAAAGTCTTCATAATCGCTATGGACTTCGTCCTTCGACTTTCTTCTTGTAGATGTCTAGTTTTTCTTCATTTTTGTATTCATTCTATTCGCTGCGAACTTCATGCTGTGAAATTTCAATTTTTTACACCCTACGCCACTTGTGGTACAGGATATATTAAGTTTGTAAGGACGTATGTAAAACCTAGAAGGCCTTAAAATATACCTACCTTTTACAATACCGAGATTCTCTGTCCGTCTATCCATCTGATGTCTACCACATATTTTACTCAACCAACAAATAGAAATTTTTGCGATATTTTCATGAAATTTAGAAAACTGGCGTGTTTTGGCCCGAGAAAGAATGCTATTGAAAATGCTTCCGATCCGACCACTTTTTCAACCACTCTCCTTATAAAGCCTTATTTTGAAAAAGTCATGATAAGAAAAAATATTTAAATTTTCAGAAATTCGGAACAAACATCGCTTAGTAATCGTATTTCGCCACTGAAAATTAGTGTGAAAACCTTGGATCGGATGGGAACATTTTTTTGAACCCCTTGCAAACTAACAGTTTCTGCGGAAACTGATTCTTGGAAAGGGAAAACAAACTAATTTTCAATAATTCTTTAAAAAAGTGATTTTACCGAATTTAAACCATCGTAGAGTTATTTTTTGGATCGCAACCTATATAAAGGTTCCAATGAAAAAGAAGGCCGCATATGCTAGAAAAGTTTTATAATGAGGATTTGTCGATTTATTGATGAAATGAAAATATTTCAGTCTTCTTGACTTTCGTCATATCAGCATGGCTGTAAGAAAGCAATTTGGAAATAATAGAAAAAGAAACCCGAACCAGAAATTTCCTTCTTACAAATATTGATTAGCCTTTTAAATGATATCATGCATAGCGCAAAAACAAACCAAAAGACAATTACTTAGCTTTTCCATTAAACGTAAAAGGCTGTTATACGAATCGAATCTACTAAACGGGTTCTATTATCCTTTCTTGTGTGAATGATAAAACATATTACGATCGTATAACACCGTATAACAGAATAGTATAACTGCTTGACTGAAACTCGCTACGGGATATAATTCACCATTAAATATGAACATTGACTTGAGCAGGGCTAAGTCATGGAGATGCTCTCCGTTGACTGAAACTATTAAATTCCAACTGAGTTTTTCATTAATCGATAAGTACTAGACTTAATCGCCAGTTAAAAATTTTACGAAAATACAAAAATGATGTCTTCTAGTCTCATAAAATTATTTTCATATTCATAAAAATGAAAAAAAAAAAATTGGAAAAATATAAAAGCATGAAAAGTATTAAACATTAAATACCCAGGAAGTTATTCTTATCATCATTATTTATTTATGCAGGCGAGTAACATCATGCAAGCAAGAGATATGACTTAAGTTTCTTATGTCTTTCAATTTTATTGATACGATGATTTTCATATATATATATATATATATATATATATATAGATATAGGTATTTTTTTTTTTTTTTTAATTTCACTGTGAATTTATTGGATTTTTATGATTTCACTTAGGAATATCAACGATTTTAATGATTCTGAGTCAGAAGCGAAGAAGTTGCGTTTGATTTTTTTTTTTTTTTCTGGCTTAGGATGAAGACATTCTAAAGATTTGATCATGAAGTCATACTGTGCTGTAAAAGTGAACAGAAAACAAAAAAAAAAAACCTTCAAAAATTTGCTTAACGATTTGTTTCAACTTTTATTTAAAAAATTCAAATGAAAAAATCGTGTTTTGAGTTTTTTTTTTTTTTTTTTTTTTGCTTTCATTGAAAACAAAGGTAGATAATAAATATATTTGTATGTGGATTAGCAAAAATTGAAATAAAAAAAGTTAGCAAACATGAACAGTTGAGTGTTGTATTGTTCTGGATATGGCCGTTTAGAGAATACCCTGAACGAGCTGGAAAATTTTCTCATAATCATTTCACGCATTTATTTCTTCTTTATATTGATGATGTTAAACGACATTCGAACACCCTTTTTTATGAAATGGTAACGGAGAATACACTTTATAAGGATTTATCTTAAAGGTAGGCTTTAAAGCTTTTGCTAATGCTATATACAATATGCTGAATAACATGTTGAATGTTAGCGTCGCAAATGCGTCGCGAATGCCAGTCTACGTGGGCATGCCTTCTTCGAAGAGCAAGTTTTTTTCTTTTTTGCATTAGTTTTAGAATTTAATTCGTATCCTGAAAAGTTTCTTCTTTGAAAAATTCTTCAATGAATTTTCTTAGAGCATTTTCAGCTAGAATGTACACAGGAAGGCTTCCCATTTAAAGCGTTTAACTTGCGTCTGATCATGTGATGAAAATGTTTGACTTTACTAGAGACTTTGCTTCTTTACATTCAAATTTGATTCCTATTTAACGGAAAATTATTTCGCTAAGGCTGTAAGTAATTTTGGTAGTCTTGCCGCAGTTCTTTGTAGCACTGTTTTGTCCGGTCTTTGAAAACTGACATATTTTTTGGTTCTTCGGAAAAACTTCTATTTTAATTTCCATTCTTCTTATTTTGGAAAGGTTTGATCTCTCGCCGTGCACTTAGATGATTTGAGCTGGAACTAAAAAGTTTTTCAATATCTCTCTCAACAACTAAAGTTCCATTCCTTGCACTCAAGTGCAAATCATTGTTATATAAATAATAAAATTTGTGTGGAGAAAATTGTCATTCCTTCAAAGGCACGGGTTGCATGCTTTACAAAGTCTATAATTACTGCTCCAACTATTATGATGATTCTCTTACGTCCTTGGTAGAATTGGCAGCTAGTCGTAAGATAAATATAAGTTTCTGCGAATACATGATCAAAACTTCATTTAGAATCACCACAGCGTAATCCTTTCGAATTCTGGCCGAATCGTTTCGAAGGGTTCAGCGGTTTCCCTCACTGCACACAACAACATAGATTTCGAGCCATTTTCTTTACTTATACAACAAATTGGAAGACGGGTCAACTAATCGCTGACTTAAATAAAGTTCAGACAAACTATTTCATGCTCGATCTCTGATCTTTTTCTACTTGGGGAGGGAAAGTCACTCGTTGTTAAGAGGAAGAAAAAGCTTTAAAGATTGCGCGAAACCATTCCAAAAAACTGGTAAAAATGAGTTTAATGTAAACAGACACTGTCCAAAACAAGTCCAGCTAGACTAGGGGTTTCAGGCAAATAAGATGGTCTTGAAGAAATCGTATAACATAGAACCTCGACATGATAACAACAAGAGCTAATTGTCATTAGTAACTATATTGAAATGTGTTTCTTGAAGACTCGTAGTGTTGCCTTTTGAAGACATAGACAAAGTCACTTTCGTAGTTCTTTATCAATCTTGTTGGATTTTCTTTTGTTGCTTTTATTCAAAATATTTTCTCTCATATGTTTAGAGGTACTACGAATTCGCCGCAAACTTGGCTTAATAAAATTTTCGTTTTTTCTATGCTATAAAAATAAATCTTTTTGCATAAATTTGAGAAAAAGAAAAACATTATTAGAAATAAATTTATATACATTTGTCTCAGCGCGGTGACAGAGGCAAAAATCGTGCAAAATCGAAACATGTTAACACTTTTTTTTTTTCGGTGGTGTTGGTATAATGGAATATTTAGAGAAAGATTGTCATATGGACGATTAGCGTAGTGGCTGGGTATGAATGCTTGTTAAGCCTCTTTTGTTTTGTGAGACTTATTTAACATATATCTCGTATGTTGGTACATATGTATATATTTCGAATCGAAATTGTATGCTGGCGAACATGTAAAATAAGCAATTTATGTTAATGCCTTCACAGCTTGTGACTACCACCATCGCCACTACGAGAGCAACACCAGCAACTATAGCACAATATAATGGTAGCAGCAAATGTCTGTTTTGTTGTCTGTTTTTGTTGTTGCTGGACTCCAGCTGTATAGCACAGAAGTAAATATTTATCGTCTATTTTAAGTCATTATCGTCAATGAAGCTTTCTTCCGTTCCATCCTTTTGTTTTAATTCTTTTTCTTTTTTTTTTCGTTTCTCTTTTTCTTTATTGATATTAACAGCAACACTGACATTGTATTTAAATGTTGTTGCTTTTGTTTACTGCTATTTTGTATACTATGAGCAAAAAGCGAAAAAAAAACAAAATTAGTTGTATTTCATTTAAATGCTAAGATGATCGTCGATGATGAGTGTGGCAAAAAACGTATGCAAGCAAACATGAGCAGAGAAAAAAAATCCTGCAAATGGGTTTATGTGTTTATGTGTGTGTGTGTGTGTGTTTTGTGTGTAAATAACAACAAATGATCATATGAAGCGGCAAAGAGGAGGAGGCGTAATCGCAAAAAACATCATTAGCCGATAACATAGTTTTCATTCGCCAAAATGAGTGAAAGAAAAAACCGCCAGAAAACATGTCTTACAAGATGATGACAACAATTTAGTGTTAAATGTCAAACTTGAACTTGAACTTTGAAAACATAAACAAGTCATTGCCTGCCCCTTTCAACCTCACAAGTCTCACCTATACGTCTTGAATTTTTTCATTTTTTTCTCAGAGATTTATAGCTTTTTTCATAAAATATTTCGTAAATATGAACTTTTTTTTTCTTTCTTTTTTACAAAAACTTTTTATAATCATGCTAAAGCTCAATGACCTCCATTGTATTTATTTCACGTAAGAAAACATCTCTTTAATTGTTATTATACGCATGTCAAGATATTTAGCTTAAACACATCTGTCCGTGCATGTGCTTTTGTGCTATGTGTACAAAGCTCTCAGATTAACCAGCACTAACCGCTAACCGCACATTTGACTCTGCAAAGCATATGCTGAAGGCACGTCCTATCTTTTGTTTTAACACAGAATACATAGACATTGCGATTGCATATCACGCACTCTTCACTACCAACGGCAGCGTATGGGTCGCATATGAGTACCGGTATGATTATCATCCACTGCTGTCTAGGTAGATATAAGCAAGCACTCACAGCTAATTC
>CCAG010001542.1:0-64695 GCA_001077435.1 Glossina morsitans morsitans
AACAGGTGGACAAATTTGTTTAAATGAATCTAAAGGGACGCTTGGTATAATCACCTCAAGCGCTTTTGTATGTTGTCCACATTGACAAGGACTCAATATGTGCTTACCACACAATAGTTATAATATATAAATATGTAATTATTCAGTTATCGATGGCGGATATAACATTGTGAACAAAAAGTAAGACCAATAGTTGAAGTTCAAGTTCAATTGTGCGGGTATATCGAACTCGGAAATATTTTTTTCTTAAATTGGTAGTGTCTGCGTCGTATTCCCCATCGCAAACGTCATGAGTGTTTCAGTTGGGCTTGTTTTCGTGTGACACAAAAAGTATTTTTTCTGATTTTTACAATGTGCAAGGAGATGATTTTTGAGCGTCAATCGGTCATCGGAGTCTACGGATACGACCCGGAAACAACCGGAACGAATGTCTTGTAAAAGGTGAGCCAAGATCCAAAAAACCGCGCCACTATGAATTCCTTCCGCCGGGCCAAACACTCAACAAGATATATTATTCCAGCGTTATGCACAGATGCTACTCGCAAAAAGAGGGTGGAATACATATTGGAAAGCGGGAATTAAATTGCTCTTACTTTTCGGACACATTAGTCAAAGTTCGATTCATAAGTGATTGGTTTTTCATTCTTTATTTTACTATCTACTCAAAGCAATTTCGAAAAAATCATATATTCTTGGCGTAGACGAAATGCAATTAAAACTCTTCGCCGACTGGCTTTATAATTAATTCATGTACTTGGACGTGAGGTGGTGTAGACAAACAGTACAATACAGCCATCGATACATCCTCCGGTTCCAATGCACACATGGTTTTACATAGTTCCGTTGTCATTTCAGTATTGACCAAGCCAGGGCTTATGCTCTGCGAATATTTTTCCCCAGTTATTTATTAAGCGGTAGAATGAAAATTTTTCGTAAACTTTACTTACATACCGTGATTTTAATTTTAGTTTGATTCTCGCGAAACTCTTGACGCAAAACTTCTGTCATTGCCACGGTCGCATGTTTAGACATGGGATAGATATTAACAAATGGCATAATACTCGGACCAAGGTTAGGTAAATTATGGCCGAGTATGCTATTAATCAATACTAAATGTGCATTTACATTGCGCTTTTTCATCGAATTAAAAGCACGTCGAGCACAGTATACCATACCCATAACGTTCGTCTGTAAAGTCTTTTCCACATCATTAATATTCATGGTTAACAATTGTCCTTTAATGTGAACGCCAGCATTATTAATCAATATATCTACACCGTCTAGGTGCTCTTCAATCCAGTCGAAAGCTTCGTTTACTGACATCATATCGGAAACATCGCACTTGATAATATGCAGACGTGATTGCAAAGAGTTTGCAAGCGAAGAACGCAGCTGTTCCATGCGATCAACCCGACGAGCTGATCCCACTACTTGTAAATCAGCTTTCAACAAACTCTTAACTATAGCGGCTCCAATGCCTGAACTAGCACCCGTAACCACAGCACACGAATTTTTCCAACGTTCCATACTTGCGCTATATGACTCGGTCCAAACAACACTTGTAACTGAATGTTCAAGTTTTTGTTTTAAACATTAAAGCAAAACAAAGCAGAACATTTGTTTATTTATTTGTTTATTCAATCACGAAATTCGATTGCAACAGGTAAGAAAATTATATTCGGCAGTAGGCGAATTGTTTATATCCATTATCTTTGTACGAAAATAGCGTATGCAAATATTTACTGTTTACTTTAACGCAGTAAATTGTGAGTCGATATAAACATGTCCGTCTGTACATTCGCCTCTTTGTTCGCTTTTATGTCTGTCTATCGGCCAATTTGTCTATCTGTCCGTCCGTTTGTCCGTATAATGTGGTAAACATTCTATTGGAAAGCGTAAAGATATCGCAAGTACTTGTATACAGATTTTTATTAAACATGGCCGACACCGATCACGGTACAATATGTATTGCTTTCGAAAGAGTAAACAAATGACTCCTTCACTCTTAACTCAGATCTTAAAATGAATATAGCGATAAAAATTGCATCTGTACGAAAATCGAAAAATCGGCCAGGCCGATCTATTTTTTGTTTTTCTTTTTAAGAAAACGAAGGTGGTATTTATGTTAATGGTTATGTAGAACTCCAGTGCCTGTGTAATGTCTGTTGTAAACTTTCTCCCGGCCGCACAAACTTATGGCTTGCCTTCAAGGTTGGCAGAACCTTTAGTGCTTAGATGTTGCCACCGGGGAAAACAAAATCAAAGGACACTCCAGCAACTTGGAACATAAACTGAGAACATCTCTGCTTTTTGGTCGTTACTTATTAACCGCCATAGGTCCCCGATAAGAATTTTCCCTTTCATTCTACAAAAATGGAAATAATTATCTATTTTATCTCAATAGGGTAGGTTTAGGTTTTTCGTTGTTCTAAAGGTGATGTACATGAAACAGTCGATCACAGCCCCATAGAATTTTCTTATTTCTTTTGTTTTTGAATATATTTTTATTTCTACATGATTCGGAAAGAAATCATATACGGACTAAAATAGTAAATGTAAGCTGTACGCAACTTCATGTCCAAGAAACGGGTCTTCTTCTTGATTGGGAGCTTCTGAGGCTCATCTTGGTATGATTTCTAATTGAAATACGTTGTCCGAGTAGATTTGATCTACAGATCGTAATTTCCGAGGTATTGTGATTATATAGTCTCATGTTTAGACGTGAGAGCGAATCGCACGAAAGATGATTTGGACGCAGTCAATTTTAGGGCCATTCCCATGCGCCCATGCCCTATTTTGAAAACATCATTGTGTCGTTTTTAATGTTTCTCCTGTAAAGCTTTTTGCTGAAGAAAGAAGTTTTTATAAGAAAATAATATTTTGTTTTTAATATTGCGTGAATAAAATTCGTTCACAATAATGATTCCACTGATGGATTTACTTTGCTAAATTTGGAATAATGATCGTTTCGACTTCTTCCTACGTAAGGTTTTCTATAAAAGGTAAGCCTTTATATGGCAGTAAGACGTGATTTTTATAATTTTATGATGAAAATACTAGTAGGGGGTACTAATAGTAGCCCGAATGCAAACGTTTAACTTTTTTGGATTTATATCATCAAGACTTTCTTGGCATTGAACGATTGTGGAAGGCTTTTGTATATATTTGGCTCTCTGCCTTTAGCAAATACCCTCTACTAAAGGTGCAGATGTGCTTCAAACTTTTCAAATTTTATCTGTGACCACCAACAACCTATCTGTATATGTGTCAAATTCCACTTTGCTCTTACAATTTACCAACGGATGAGCGGATGTGTCTTACACTAATCGAGAGTACATATATTTAGTGCGATTCCAGATGAATACTTTCTTATGCTACAGATGAAAGGGAAGGAATCCAGTCATCTTCTACGTACCCGATTGTGGATAAAATTTAAAATTTAAAGAAATTTGTTATTCAATCATGTATTTCTTGCTTGTGTGTAATAAAGAAGAACTCATTGTATTGTCGATTCTACAAAATCAATGTTTATCTTAATTTCATTCAATTCGTTCACATCGCCTCATAAACTCACAAAACCCATTATTGATATACTGATATAGATTGCAAAGAACAATGCTTCCTTTGTCTGATTTTATGTGCCCTTTTCTTTTTTTTTCTTCTTTGCACCAATGAGTTTGCTTTGCCATTGTTGGAGAAATTAACTTTGAAAAGATTTGTGCAGCCAATGAATTAGGGACTAAAGCCTTTGAACACGGCAATCGAAATTGAAATATTTCTGCAATGTTGTTTTCAATCATAGCAACCGAAGATTCATGTTGCGTTACCTTTCTCATTTGTTTGCTAATGAGAGGGTGTTTAAGCTTTTAAGTGCTGGATCCCTGAAGAGTTTAAAAATGTATTTCGTGCACATAGTAGCCGGAATTGATCATTTTAAAGACACTTTAAAGTGATATGCATGGCTGTAATTTCTTTTCGCATTGCTAGCACAATTATAGCCTGCTGTCTAGGTACGGGTCGATGGATTGCAAAATAAATCGAAAGAGATAAATTTTATGCTCAAGAGCGCTCACATCGACAACAGCTACGAGTTTCCTTTTTTAGTCGTTTATACAGTGTAAAAAAGAAATGGAAAAATTTAAAAAAAAGTATAATTATTAATTTTATTAATTTTTTTACCAAATAAATATTTCCCGACTCCCCCTTTTTATAAGATTCGTCTGAAATCAACTCCGTCATCTTCTTCATGAGATCATGAGACTTTGTTTTGCTGGTTGACGTAAAAGCAATAGTAAATTAACACATGAACTATTTAGAAATTTATTTAAGAATATTACATATTTGCTTAATCTTTTGTCCTTACAAATGCAAAGACACCCAACAGTATAAAAGAATTCACACAAGGGTTAATATACATTGCGAAGGAAAATCTATTAACAAAAACTTGTTATTAAAGTTAAAAACCATAAAATGATTGGTAAAATAGTTAATGTACTGACACTTAGAAGAAGGTAAGGTTCGTAGCAGAATTGATAATAAATTTTGTGATTTGATTAATTTACCATTTCGCAACTACTATTGCCAACGTTCGCAAGTTCAAATTGCAGCGCGGTAGAGCATATTTCGCCATAGCTATAATCACAACTCAGTCAATAAAGGCATAACACTTATCGATTGGGAACGCGCCCAGTAGGCTGCGGCCACCCATTCCTTTCCAACCGTCACCGTATTTCGTGTGGGCGATTGATCATAAAAAAAATAACCAAAAATTGTATTCGGTTGCGAACGAATTTTTTATACTGAGGGGACTTTTTCATTTTTGTAGAACAATTTTGTGGAAATTTATATCGTGTATCTGTTGAAGTTTGTGCGCGACGGGCAAAAGACACGGAAAGCAAGGATACTCTCGGTTTTGGTTGGGTAGACGTGCGAGCGTTGCAGATGTGTTCTTTGACCATTTTCAAACTCCTTTGCGATATCTTCATTTTTGTGGAGAAGAGAACGTTTACCATACTGCATACGTGTGCAACCAGACAGACGGATATGCTTGATGTTTTCCGAATCTATAATTGGCAAAAATTTATATACGCTTTGGAATTTTTGAATCTTTCTTCTGCACACAAATAAAATTTTGATATACTATAATTTTGGGTAGGCGTGGTCAATTTTTGCCACTTTCGTAGAGATACTACAACATCGTCCACAGAATATCCGTCCAAAAGCTTGTAGATTTATTTTACTTTATGTGTGATGGGCAAAAGATAATTTTTTATTCCCATTGAGGTCTTCAAAGGTTACGTGGCATTGTAGGCGTGCCCTTCGATCGATTTGACCCATTTTCAATGCCAACATACTTGCAGGAACTTCTATTGCTTCTGCCAAATTTGAAGACAATGCGGCCTGATCAAGAATATATATATACTTTGCGTGGTTTTTAAAGCTTCCTTTTAGGCGTTGCAAACGTCTTGAATATATCCTTCATCTTGCGGTGATGAATATAAAAATAAAAATTTTGCACATGCTTTTTGAAAATTTTACGTTTCGAATCCACGTAAGCAGTTGGGTCTCATACCACGACCAAATTGAGGACTGTTACTACTGCTACTAATAAAAATGTATTATGGACTGGAAGCATTTGTGCGATGGTACGTACTTTGAACCCCACAAAGAAACCCTAACAAATAAATTGCATTTTTTAACAACTCCGAATACTTTTTACACAGAAGACGTCTATTAAATTTGCTTTTTTATATATCTTTGCAGTTACATGTAACTTAGGTAAGGCTGCGGAAAGAGAAAACTTTAACTCAACCATAAAGGACAACTTTCGTTCAATGATATGAACCGAATAGGGTGAGATGTGAAGGTTTTATACGAACAAGTCGAAAGGTGGAAACTAAAACGGAAAAAAGAGGATGGGAAAAATGTAATGACTTCGTCTTGTTTCTTTCGTAGTATAAATTCCATATAATGTAGCCTTTAAGACAGCTAATGATTGGGCAGATACTGTGACCAAATTTAATCGTGATCGTCCATCCTTGGAAAAAAGAGAAGTGATCAAATCTTATCAGAACATTTGAATTTCGAATCTATTCACAGAGACGTGTTGGAACCTTAAAAAACAATTGAAAAATAGTGAAGACACTATAGTGGGACAGAGCCCACCATTAAATGTTTCTCTCTACACCACCATTAAGTTATTCACATAATGACTTTTCCAAAATAAGGCTGCATGGGAAGTTGTCGAAAAAGTGCTTCAAACAGAAAAAGTTGTAGTAGCCTCGGGCCTTGACTCAAAACACACAAGTGTAACAAAATTTTACAAAACTAATCGATTCAAAGTCACTTTCTCTTCGGATCGGTGTAATAAAAAGTAAGTCTATGGCAATTTCTTTTGGGCGTTGCATACATCCGCACAAACTGAATATACCCTTGTACCATAAGTGGAGTGGGGTATAATAATCGAAGATTAATGTGAAGAAGAACACGAGACAGTTGAATGGAAAAAGAGTTTGTGCAGCGGAAACCAGTTTTTATGGCATTGCATACAACAAATCTAAGTAATAAAAATAAGCGGCAGTAAAACGGTGCATTTTTCATTCATAGCTTGACGATACGATACCACAAAAGCTTAGAAAAGCATTTACGTAACAATGCAGATACAGAAATTTCTGGCTTCATTTCATCGTTTCGCCTTTAGATGTTGCCTTCATATTCAACGTAATGCAGTTTGCGAAAGCTTCAAATTTAATTACTGTAGTAATCCTTAAACTTTGCGTTCTAAATTTCATTTAATCCCAGCACTTTCAAGCCAGAGTCATTTAGTACAATAGTACAATAGTAGCAGTCTGTCTATTCCAGTTTCCCATTAATAATGGAAAACTCAATTAGAACAAAAATGAAAATATTGTTTATAAATTATTAAAATTAAAGTTTTTTTTAAATTTATATCCATCCCCTTGTTTCGTTCGATATGAGCAATGCATGGCAAATCCACGAAAGTGTTTTAAAGCTTTTTTTTTTTACTTTAATCATATATAACGCTAAGTGAAGATTAAAAATTCGCAACAACAACACGGAAAACAGATGCTTAATTTAACGCGTAAAAAAGCTAATTGAACCAACATATGCTTACTCTTGCAGTCTCCACGAATATTGTTTTATTAGAAAGTCGGTGGCGTTAGTAAACAAAGGATGAACAGCAAAAGTTAAAATGTAAATATAGCTAGAGAAACCCGACTATTCGTTACGTTACGTCAACTTACCCGTTTCAATATATAACTTATTTTTCCCATAATACATTACTAATTATACACATACGATAAAGCAGTTAAGAAGAGCTATTACGCTGCCGTGCCAAGGTCAAATTTTTAATGCCAGTCCACGGTACTTTAATTATGATTGGTGTGTGGCCGAGCAGGTAAAGGCACGAGACTACCGATCGAAAATACATCTTCCATCCTGCACCTACTCCTTTACTCTTTCTCGTTTCTCGCTTCTGACTATCGTCGTGCTACGCGTGAAGCAGAATTCCCGGAGGAAAAAAATATGAAGACTTAGTGTTTCTTAAAATTCTTATAGGAGGCAAAAACCGAAATGCGAACCGTCGTGATTAAAATTTAGTAAAGTTAGTCCGTTCGACGGAGATCTTCTTATTTTTCACCTACATTCGTTATAAAACACCCAAAAATTAAACCTTGGCTTACTTTTCAAGTGGCGTATGCGAAAAGGTTTTGCAAAAAATGGATCCATATAGTCCAAATTTAGTAATGAAAATTAATATTAAATTGCTTTGCTTGTGTAATTTGCACGCTAAAGTACTAAAATTTTAACCATTTATTTGCACATGGAATGCGGTTAACATAAACATACAGCCGCATTAGATTGACTCTTCAAAATAAATCTTATACTACTTGCTCCGACCAAATTCTTAGAAGTAATGAAAAAGAGAAGAAAAAGATGAAGAAAGAAGAAAAACGTAGTTCATGTGTAAACAAACAAGAAGGAAAAAAAAAAAAACAAGTAAATAAGTTATATTCGGCGGGAACCGAATTTCGCATACCTGCCACCAGGCTTGTCACATTCTACTCTCCGAGTTCTTTTATTTGATACCCATATCGCCGGTATTATTAAGAAGAAATTAACCGCGGTGTCTAACATATTCAATTTAGAATTAACCCATTTTTAGGCAGATAATATATCTTCATATGATTTTTGCATTTTTCCACGTAAAGAGTAACGTGTTTCGGAAAGTAAAAGCCGGCAATTTCAGCCTTCTAGCTTTAATAATTTTCGAGTAACGAGCAAAAATCCGTAAATTTTTGTGAAAACAAACGGAGTTGTGTTCAGTTTACTCTCCACTGCATGCTTCCGCTCTGACCAATTTGGCCCCTTTTTAAAACCAACCTGCGAGCAGAAATTTTCAATGTTTCTACCAAATTTGCAGTCGATATCTTCATTTTTGCGAACAGGAGAGTACCAACAATACACAGTAGACAGACAAACAGACGGACAGACAGATAGAATTTCACGCTGATCAAGGACATGTATACTTTATAGGGTGTTAGATACATTATGGATAAAAACAAAATGAATATAACCTTATCTTACAGTGGTGGGTATAAAAAGCATGCGAACATTTAGTACAGAGGCACACTCCCAACCGGTGTACAGAACATGCAAGAGCTTGGCAACCTATTATTGTAAACATATTTACGTCAAGCAAAGAATCATTTGAACCTTTAACGATTAAAAGTTAGTTTAAATATGACGTAGGTAGAGCTTGTTTATTATAGAGAGTAACTTTAAGACAGTTTAAAAATGGTCGGATATTGAGATTAAATGGCAGCTATCATTGCGATTTTCGCGAAGGCACCTACATGGATTGAAAAGCCCGCAATTGTATCTACATTGGCAGAATTTTATGAAAATAAAGATTTTTGGAAGAACATTGAAATTTATCTCACCTAACAGTTCCGGCGAGTCAGCAGAATCATTTATTAACATATGTTATGTGAAAGTTTTTTTTTTTTGGAAGAATCTTTACAAAGATGAAAGCTCAAAAAAATTGTACCCAAGCAACCACATTTTTTGACATTCATTTCGTATGGCAAAAGACTATCTTGTAGCGACTTCTGTAGAGAAATACTAAAATATGTTCACATAAAAGCTTTTTCAGAATAGATCTGCATTCCAAGTATTTTCAACGCCTTTTCTTGCCCATGTACCATATATTGTCTCGTGATTTTAGATCGACAAGTTAAACATGAAAGCGCATGAATAGACATAACGCGGGCAAAAGACGGAAAGAAGGATAGTCGTACTTCAATTGACTGAGAGAGTGTTTTCCGAATCGATTGGTATAATGAAAGTTGGATCTTTCCTTCCCACAAATAGTTTAGAGTATAAATATATGAGAGCGTGGGACTCTTCTCGACATATCAAGACTTTCAAATAACATAGGAGACCTTGTCTCGCTGTTTTTTCTTTCAAGGATATTTAAAAATTCTTGTCTAGAGTTATGATCATCGTAACTAAATTTCAGTTCTTATGCAACAATAAACTTGTATGTGTTATGCCTGCAAAATCTAAAATTGTTTGCTTAGTCATTAAATCACAAACGCAGGGCAGTGGGCTGCACTTATCGTTTCCGATGAAAGACCTAACGTCACATAGTTAGTACGTGTCCGCCCTTGTATATATGGACAGTATTTATTATTATAATT
The DNA here is from genome assembly GCA_001077435.1 of Glossina morsitans morsitans. Taxonomy (NCBI): domain Eukaryota; kingdom Metazoa; phylum Arthropoda; class Insecta; order Diptera; family Glossinidae; genus Glossina; species Glossina morsitans. The sequence continues at coordinate 9,726 of CCAG010001542.1, forward strand.
TATTTAAAGCAAAGTAATAAATTCCAGCAACCAAAATTGTTGGTTCTTTTTTAAAAGGTAGACAAGGTGTTTAGTCTTCATTATTTATTTATTTATTATTTTTTTTAAAGTCTTTTTTAATAAATTTCCAAGAACACTTACCTAAACTTATTTACTTTAAGGGTTATTCATATTCTTATATTATCCTTCGTCGAACGAAGAATGTTCTCACTTCACAACATCTGCAGATATGCTTGTGCACGTTGGATCGGTATAAGATTTTAACTCATTTTTATTTTATTTAAATTAATTTATTAAAAAAAAATGTAATAATTAAATTAATTGGATCCGCCTGAGTGGCCGAGTAGCAACTTAGTGGTCGTGGGTTCAAATCTCAAGTGCGGTAGAGTTTTCAATAAAGCCGAGAACCTTAGATAGATGCTAGTGCTTTAAGACTTTAGTCGTAGAATTTATTCTCTGTTGCACATACATGCACTCTGCGTCTCTCTGTCGCTCATTGTTCTAACGAAAGAACAAGTTTTAAAATAGATCTGATCTAGAGATCTCAGCAAACTGTACCCGATATTCCTAAGCAAGAATTGATCTTTAAGATCATACAAATGTTTAGCAAATCGCTTTAAGATTTTAAGAGAAATATCAACGAAAGTGATTCAATGAACAGAAATACTTCGCATTTTTCTTATCTTAATCAAAACTCGCTAGCATTATCTTACCAAAGAAACGCGCTAAAGCAATGTTCATCACTTGTTAAACTTAGATTTCCTCTTGCATCATTAGTATTATGGTTATGATAATCATGAGTTATAAACCACTTTTGCTTGCATTCAATTAAAAAGACGTCACATTTAATTCATAAAAACTCCATTAAAAAGACGATAAACAAAATTTTCATAAATATTTTCCTTTATGGATGTTATGTTTTCCCAACTACTAGCAACACATAATGGAAATATTTGAAATTTCCTCAAGGTTCTCGTAAGAAGAAATTGATTTTTTTCCTAAAGAATGTCGTTAAAAACAAATTATTGCAAGGAGATAAGCAACACTACAACAAGTGTTTATTAATAGCAGCGGGAAAGTGTTCAATAGAACACTATTTTATGAGTTTTTAAGTTCGTTTCCTGCTAAAGGCAAAAGATTTGTTTTTAGAAAATAAATGATATTTGAAATCGGTACGGATAGGATTAAACACCGCAAGCTCCATAAAAGCAAAATCATTTTTCATCATTAATCACATGCGACCAAGACCTGTGGGGGTTTTCATAGGTATAGGTGAGAGAAAAACTAATGTAGAAAAGATATATAAATATTGTTAAACAAACTAAAGCATTCAAAAGGAGGAGAGAAAAAGGAAAGGAAAACTCAAACGTATACAAGCAAATGAAACTAATTTAGTACAAATTATAGAAAAAATTACTTTAGAAAAAGACTCATACAGCGTGCACATGTTCTCTTCCGTTAATAATGAATGTGAAGGAAATTTTCGACCGAGGACTTGTACTTAAACTATAGTGCATAGGATATTAAAGAGCTGAAGGTATTTTTTCATCCTTTTTCTGAAAATTCTGCCTTATATTGTGTGTGTGTGTGTGTGTGTGTGTGTGTGTGTGTGTGTGTGTGTGTGTGTGTGTGTGTGTGTGTGTGTGTGTGTGTGTGTGTGTGTGTGTGTGCATATTAACTAACACCTTACTGTTACGCTTTCAGTTTTATAATGAAAACAGAAAAAAATATAAAACGAAATTATGTACAGAGCTGCGTGTTAAAGTGGACTCAGTTTAGTTTTTAAAGATATATACATGCAAAATTCTATTGCACACAAGAACCGTAAAAGAAATGCAACACTTTAGACTTTGTTAAAATTGCAAATGAGAATAAGGACGAACTGCTTAAGCATAACAATACATGCACTTTGTCAGCTGTAGTTGTGTTGTGTTCATTAATCACAACTAAAAATAGTTGAGGTTTTAAATGTAAAACATTAATTTTGCTAAAGCTCCATAAACCAGCGAACATGTTTATATGCGAAATTTCAACAGTTCTAGAAAAGATTTACAATGCATTCTTTGCAACGAAAGCAACAAGAAAATAAAACAAAAAAACTTTATGGAGAATTCGTAGGTATCGCATATTATGCGAATACAGTGTATACCAGTGTGTACAGTGTGAAAAGAATTTCCATTCTCTATTTTATTTCTAATTCTAAAAAAGGGACGAGAGAAATGCGCTATCACATCTTATGCGAATACGAGGACATCTGAAGAATCAGGCAGCAGGTGTTTGGCAAACGCATTATAAAGCCAGACATAGCACGGTGCTCCGAATCAAAGAAGAATTGTTAAGAATCCTACTTCTGACTTGAGAGATGGACGAGCGATGGGCCATACATCTTTCAGGTCGCGGTCTGAGGTGACCCCTTAACAATACTGTCTAAAGGTCTTAAAAACGATTCCTTCCAGAGTTTTGTTAACTGATAAATTGTAAGTAATTATACGGATCGATTTACCTTAGATTTCTATGTGAGCCAAGTAGAAGAGAAAGACTTGAGGTCAAATCCGTTCGAAGACATAATTTTCATTTTTATAAATGTATCGCGCGATAGCTGAAACATTAGATGGCGTAGTCAAACTCAACAAAGCTGAGGTTGTGTGTCCTACACATTACATTTTTATATATATGTAAACATTTTACAAATTCAATGTACTTCAATGTACAATGCGGTGGTGGGGATAAGAGAATGAATGAAATTTTTGTAAAAGCATAAATAAATTAAGGTTTCGCTGTTTCGCGTATACGTACTCGTATTTCTTTATCTCACATGATTCGTGGTATTACTAAGGTACACGTATTGTTATCCTGCAAAACTTATATGTATTTGGGTGTTGCGTGTTTATTCTTAGGAATAGAACGTGCAGTGAATAATTTTTTACTTTGCTTACTTATATAAGTATATAAGAACTCCGTTCTCATATGTTCACATTAAACAACAATAACCGCAATCGTGATGTTCATCGTTATCACCATTATCATCATCATCATCATCATCATCATCGTCATCGTCATCATCATCATTTAGTTCATTTGTCAGAATATGTCGAGTAACAAAATTCTTCGCATTTAGCAAGCAGGGGATAAGGCAATGTAAAAATGTGTGTTATCTGAATGCTAAAGTTCTTCAGCTAATAGATATTAAATGAGCTGCCAAATGAAATTAAGTGCTAAAAACCCGATAGTAGCTAAAGCTAAAGCTATAAGAAAAACTTGTGAAAAACTCATAATTTCTATTAAACTTTAAGAAGGAAAAGTTTTGCAATAATTCTTCTTGTATTCATACGTATGTTCGTATTGTTTATGTTGTGTTTTATTTTCAATCAAAGATTTGTAAAAAAGATTATGAAAATTTCCTTTACATTTCCTTTCTGTGGTCTCAAAAGGAATTTACACGGCCATGAGAGCTGGTAAGTACATGTTTGCCTCTTTGTAGGTCAGTATATATATTTAAGTATCTTTATATCTATCACCGAAAGATGAGTGGTGTATTCGGTATGTCAAACCGCTTGCAACACACGGAAGAAAGCGATCAGCATCAAAATCTAAGTTAGCTGAAGCCTGGCCGTCCGTCCGTCTATGTGTGGTAAACATTTACTTGGTCGCAAAAATGCAACAGTAGTCTTCAAATTTGGCAGAGCGATTGGAAGTTCTCGCTCGTAGGTTGTTGTTGAAATTGGAATTGGTTGTTGGAATCGATCACGACCACAGTGTAACGTAATCTGAGATGACTTCTGTTTTCAGAAAAAAAAAAATGTAGTCGTTTGGTCGTTATTTATAAATGACAACAGATACTATGATAGAAATCTGCATCCGTGCAAGTACTTGTAGAAGAATAGGAAACATTGGCCACATCCACACAAAGCTGCAAGTCACTAAATCTTTATTTTTTTGATTTTTTGCCGGTTTTTGCTTAATACTCATAAAGTAAACGAACCAGAATATCGAAAATTATTCTCTATAGTCCTTACATAAGCATGTATTACCTATTCAAAGATATGTCATTTCCAAAAGTTTTCATTTCCAAAATAAATACCGGAGAACTTAAAACGTGGAGGATTCGGTTCTTCTTTAGCTCTATGAAGAATTGGGTATCAAACAAGAGGACTTGAAGCGTAGCATTCGTCCGTTTTCGATATGGGTAGCAAATAGAAGGACTTGGAGAGTAGATACGATTTGAAAATGGTTTCTCGTCCATAAGTTGCAAAAGATATGCGATATCAACTTCTAAAATAGAAAAATTCGGTCAAGGCCGCGCAATATTATAGAGTATGGAAATTTAATATTCTTTCCTTGTTTTCCGTCTTTCCAAGAAAAACTATGATGGGTATGAAAGATTCGATCCCGGCCGAATATAACTTTTTTACTCATTTTCAATATTGATAAAAATATTAAAACTCTTTGAGAAGAAAAGCCCGCATAACTAGTTACCTAAAAATATAACAAAAACCATATAAGTTAAGCTTTGGTCCTAATAGCATACATATTTCATTCATATGTTAAGTGTTGTGTGAATATGTTTGATAGCATTTGGGGTTATTGCTGCTTTCGATTTGCTAAATAACTCGGACTACTTTTACATGGATTTGTTTGTATGTAAAGATTAATTGTAAGTTAAGAATCTACAAAGAGAGACAAATAAAAAAATTTTAAACAAAGTATAGTAAGAAACTTATACGTTGCACTTACTATGCTTTCATTAAAAACAAAAAAAAAAAAAAAACACACGCACAACTCCCTGTTATAGTCTACTATTATAAAAAAAAAAAAAAAAAAAAAATTAAAGTTGGAAACGTGCGAAGCAACCATTTATAAGGAACTCGTATTAACGGGGTTGTGTTGCCTGACTTGTTGACATTGACCACACATAAAGAAAGGTTGATATACATGCTTGTGAATTACGAGCTGTTTGTCAGATAAATTACACCTTACTTCGTATCAGCTGCAGCAGAAGAAAAAGGCGAGAAAAAATAACAAGCGTTTAGAGTGTGTAAAGTTTTATTTAACATGCAACAGCTACCCAACAAAGACGTAAGGAAATGTATAACTGTTCTGTTTTGCGGTCAAGAAACTAAATGAAAGCCTTTTCTTTTCGCTTTTATTTATTTATTTATTTTTATTTTTATTTTTATTTTTTTTTGTGGAGGAAGGGAACGGAAATAAGTGAATAGCTTGTTTCGCTGGGTTGAATCCTATTTCTAGTATCATTTTCTAAAATAATGGAATATTACCTCTGTCTAAACACATGTCGAGATATTAAGCACGTGACGATGTCCACGCTTGCTTTCGCGGGATTAATATTATCAGTTAGTTGGTAAAGTTACTTTGTAAACGCAAATGTATTTATGAAAAAGCAATCATTGTATTGGAATAAATCTTTTGCACGTGTGTGCACATAAAAAAAGCTTTTTAATAAGTAAAATTTTTAAAAACAATTAAGCATAACGGTAGCTTTGGCGAGAAGACAATTTTTTCTTTTTTTTAAATATTGATCTAAACAAATAATAAAAAATTTTTAACTTTTTAAAAATCGCTCATAAATTGGCAAAAAGGCGTCCCGCACTTTGTAAAAAACCTTCATATGAAACAAGAGCTGAAATTCATGGCCAAGTAATTGCCAATTGAAGAGATACACAGATAGCTTGGAGAATAAAATTCTGAAAAAGGTTTTAAGTGCTTCCCAAGTAATAACTTTACCAGAAAGATTCAATATCGCGCCACGTGAAAGTTTTGAGAACAAAGAGAAAGCATTGTCTTTTAACTTATTGTCGAGTTGTTTCGAGCTTTGTTTGTGTGCAATGTTGTGTGAGCAATGTCGTAATGAAATCCTATGCAAATTATCTAAATCTACTTTGTAAAGCGAAAATTTTCAATTTTATGCAAAGTTGCGTCAAATTTATAATTGATTTTGCTAAAGAACAAAACTTCACATGATCAATAAATGATAGTAAACTTTTAATTAGATTATGTTTAGGGTCAACCAAAATCATTCACCAGCATTACATTGACAAAAGGCAGAATTTAACTTATATGCTCTTTCTACGATGAACATAACCATTCTCTTCTTCTCCCATCTATTGGAATGTTGTCCATCCTTTCATAATTTAAGAGCTCGACTCTCACATTATTCTAAAACTTCAGATTTTCTTAATTACAACAAATTATATTCTATCTCCAACATGTCAAAGTTTCTAAAACAATCTAAACCTTTAAATCATATTTAAATTTATTTGAAATACCTATACACTCTTACAAAACCACTTATTTATATAATCAATAATAATAATATTTTATGCGTAAGCAGCTTAAAATTCTTGTAGCTCTGGCTTTCGTGCTTATTTTAGTTTGTACTTTTAATTGTCACTTAATTAATTTGTAACTTATTATAATACCATAGCCTACTGTTGTTCATATAATGAATTTTCAATATAAGGCGTTATATGGAAAGTGGTCGAAAGAGTGCGGAGTGGAAGAAAGTGTTCGTCCTCCGGCCAAAACACAAACAAAATTCATCAAAATATCTGAAAAAGTCTGGCCTATAAGCTGAATACAAGAAAACAAGACAGGCAAACGGACAGACAACGTTAGATCGATTCAGAAAGTGATTCATAGTAGATTGGTACAATAAAAGGTGGTTATGCACCAAGTCCTTTTGAGTATGGCATACATTCACGTGACAACCAGGATAGGTTGGAGTGTAGGATATGATAAATAAACTAATACCCTGAGGGAATGGTGGCAATTACATGGCATGTTGTTACGCATAGGATGTTACGACAAGAATGAAGAGTAATTCCTAGAACCATATTGCAAAGCAAATTCTCTTGCAAAGAAATATCGAAGCGGTTATCTTTCTGTTGCTTTCTCTATGCAAACATTTCTCCAGAATTTGTGATAATATAAAAAATTGTTTACTTTACATTAAAACGAACTTATGTAAAGTAGATATCCTTAGCATGCAATGCGGTTTTTTAAAACTACTTCAACTTTATTACAGATCATTGACGCAGTTTCTAATCATTTGCCCGAAGTTTGGAAAGTTAACGAAACACATTACAAAAGTTCCCTCTGGCAAGTCGATTTTTTCGTCTTGAAGCTCTAACTAACCTAAAAGAGAAAATTTGAAAGCCTTGGTGGCGCCGAGCCGATAAAGAGCGCCGATTGGAACATGTCCACATATTCATTGCACTCAAGGTGCTTGTGAGTCAAACTCTAAGTGGAACAATTTCACAAGTAAATCGATTACTGTCATGCCGTTGGACTCCCTAGAACGTTTCGTTCTTGCTTTAGACGTGATTCTTTTATCAGAGCACCTTTTATTAAACCTTTTGCTGGACCATTTTTCGACTTAAGGAGTAAAAATTAGATAAAGCTTGCACTAATTAGAAAATGTTTACGAGTATTTAATAGCAAGTAACAAACGTACCAATCGCATTAAAAGCATTTGGTAGGTTCTTCGAAATTTTGTGCGTGGTTTCCTTTTTTTTGAGCAACTTGAAGTGCATTATGTTGAAATATTAGCTTCTCTTACTGCGCATAGCAAATGGTTTGCTCTTGGTTTCCGAATGCTATTTTCTTTGCCAATCTTTCTATCAAAACTCTTCCCGCGTCTGGCTTTGTTCTTTCAAGAACACCCATTAAAGCTAGCCTTTATTTAAAGCTATTTAAAGATGTATTGGTATAACTTTTCCTATTGTGTACACCCTAAATATGCTTTAACCTTTAGGAAGTGGTCGCTGTTTGATAGATACTCACAGACAAATTTCTTTTAAAAAATCCCCAACCATTTGCTTACATATTTAAGGTAAACTTAATTAACTGGACATGTTAAGTGAATCTTTATTCAGGTACAGCTTCCATACACAACGAAGGACAGAGACACAAAGCTAGTAGAAACTAAAACACATGTAAACTAAGTAAAAGGAATATATTTTCGTTTTCTATCGCTTAATCTATTTCAACAATTGTAGGAAACGGCCAGTAACTCTAATATTCAAGTACTTCAAAAATATCAATCTTCGTCTCATCGTCTCATGCCGCCTGGTGCGTTTCTAATAAAACTATTCATGATGACTTGGATAACTAGTCCTTATATTAAAAATCGAATTCAATGCTTTTCTCAAAAACTTTTTGTTAAACTGAATAATTATTCGGTAAATCCTTTGACAATATCTCTGCCCGATGAATTCAATGCGATAGGAGAATTGAAAAGGCATCATACATATACTGGGATCTTTCATTTCGAATTTAATTAATTTTTTTGTTTCTTGAAAAATTTTTAAATGAATTTTCCAAGTTTGTATAGTTAGTTACCTTGTGTTTATTTAAACATCATATCTGTGTTGGTGTACTATATACCTGCCATTGGGGGGCAATAATTTCTATTATTTTCCTCACCTGTGCTTTTACTCTTTTTGGATAGATTGTAAATTAAATATTTAATAAAAAATGAAAAAATCCTATTGAAAAATTAACATATGGGACGTAAAAGACGATATGCATTAGTTTTAAAATTTTGAGCGCATGCATACTTCATGCCATTTACCTTTTGACACAATCCGACATGAATTTTCTATTCTTTCTGTTTTTCTTTGATTTAATCTCTTTGGAAGTTTGTTTTTGTTTTAAACAAATAAGATGACACTGATTGATTGATTGATTGCGTAAATTCGCAAGGTGAGAACATATAGAAAAGTCTGCACAAACATAATTGAATCAAAGACCGTGAAGCTGTTAGTCGTTAGTCGTTTCCATCGATGTTTGTCCGGTCTTCCTCGCTTATATTCGTTCATAGGGAATGAAGAGGGTGAGCTCGAATAAGATTCTACGATGCTCTAACGAAAGTTATTACAAGATTTTCTTCATTTTATTACGGCTTACGTTTCAACATTCTCAAGGACGGTCGGTTTTGTGGTTTCGTAAAACATTCAAAGGTATGTATAGTGAGATTATTATTCTCATTAAAATATTTCATAATTTCTAATCTCCTGATTATGTACCCGATGCCAGCATACATAAAAGTATGCATGTTTATGTACGGACATATAATTGTACATATATGTATGTAAATATATGTGTGTGTAGCTCACTTACCTCGTAACCACGTTGTGTAATTTAAATGTTTTATTTACCTGAAAATAAAAAATTAAAAAACAATAAATAGTTGAAATACACTTTTTAAGAAGGGGAATGAAAAAAGGACCTTGTCAAGTTCTTTCAGGACAATTGCCATTGTAAGTTTTTTAATAAAAATAAACTTTTTCTTTACTAAATGCTTAACAGATACCTTAAACGTTCTAGAATGTGGGGGGGGGGGGGGGTGGAGGAAGTTCCTTATGTGACACACAATTGTTTCCTTGAAATTTCGAGCTGCTGTCACAGCGAAAAGCCCCCGCACGTGCAAACCTGCTCGGGACTCAGACCTTAATGTCTTACCTATCGATGTTCGAATATTTTTTTGATAGATTAACAGAAGAGAATATGTTTATGTTTATTTAAAAAGAAATTCCGACGAAAAATATTTTAACGTATGATAGCTTCATTGAAACGACAATTGAGTGAACACGGGGCTGACAACAGTTCGAAATCTTTCAATACTTTTTCCAAGAAGTTTTGCAAGTTGCTACAAATTCAGGTGTTGACTTGCGCCGTTGCGTTTCCTTTCACATCACGTAAAAGCGAAACGTCCAATTTTGTCTTTCTCTGTTGCAGTAAAGGCGGCCTTCTACCAAAAAATCTTCAAGGCAAAAAAATAACGAACACTATTAGGATACGGAACAGCGTCCTTATGAAGAGCAATTAGAAAAATAGAAAAATTTATTATAAGAGTAAGTCTACCGGATACTCCACATCTTCGAACGCGTTTTTCTCGAGACACGATAATACCAACACTACCAACACTTTTCTTTTTCTTCATCCAGTTTTTATGAATATTTTTAAAATCCCGTCCACATTTCATTTGATTGAGACATGTAAAGTAATTTATTTCTGGTGCCTTTTTTAGATTCGAATTTGGAGCACTTGTGCTGCATGTCTCAGGGCCTCTTTCAAGTGAAGATGTCTCCCTGAAATGCCGACCGCACTTTATATTTAATATTTCACTTCAGCCAGACGCTTTTGGAGTCCTCAGAAAATATATATATATATCCTCTATCAGCGTTAAATCCTAAACCGATTTGAACACGGCTGTCTCTCCGAACGTCTGAGGCTATCAGCTTCAAATTGCTCAGAAATATTGGAAGTTCTTGCGTGCGGGTTGATGTTGAAATTGGGCTTAATCGATCAAAGGATGCGACCATAGCACAATGTAATCTAAGATGACTTAGAAAAATCCCCTAAATACCTAAAGGTAGACAAACATAACATAAACAGAACATATTCAAAATTATTCCCGACATTGTTCACATGAAGACATGTTATCTGTTCAAAGATATGTCATTTCCCGAATAAAAATACAGGGGAATCGACAACGGTGAGTGTTCGGTTGTTTCTTAGTTATATAAAGGATTGGGTATCAAATAGAAGAACTCGATGAGTAGAATAGGGCAAACTAAATTAATTCTACAATAAATATCATGGACGTCACGATATGATGGATTAAATCTTTCAGATTGGACTTTGAAAAGTGAAAAACTGAATAATGTAAAATATTGAAATTTCTATTTTATTCGTTTTTTTTTTTATATATTTTTTATTTACTATTCAGCAGACGATGATTTTTTGCTCATAAACCACAACAGGTAAACGATATAAAGTCCAAATGTAATTCGGCAAAAATGAAAAAAAACCACAACGTCCACATAATGTGTAATTTTTTTCTTGTTCCTTAGTCTTTTCGAGAATAACGCTGATGGGTATAAAAGATTCGGTTACGGCCGAATATATTTTCTTACGGATTATTACTTAAATATATGATAAATAACTACCTTACATATTGTTCCATTCGCTTTCTTTCCGTCCAAAAAAAGACAAAAAAAATAGTCGTCCAAGTTGTTGCAATTATTTCTCTTCTTAATTACGAATTTGTATACACGTGGGAACAATACTACCGGAAAATTCGTAGAAGGAGAGTTGATGAAAATAATTCGAAAAAATGATGGCAAGAATATGTCCAAGGCTTTCCGATGAATGAGTTGTCAAGAAATTCCTTTGTCTCTCCTATAAGACAAGATAATCTGCCCTATTGAATACATTTACCAAAAGGCACACAATCTTCCAGAGATGTATTAAACTGGTTGCACAGATATGCTACACTACAGTAGAAACTCGCCCCACCAATAGATTTTAGAACCGTATGAACTTCTTTGCAAGACTTGAACGTTCCTCTGCGTTGATTATCTATCATAATATTCAGTGGCAATACGCGCCAAGTCTCAGTCGTCCACCTTAATAAGTAACTACTACAATAGGTAGGCGTTGTCGAATGTATGCTATTTCATGACTTTGAGAAGTGAATGCACCAGATCCGAATATCAAGAAAAGCATATAACAATTAGTTCATCCCCATGAAAGAGGTTCATATAGCTAATCAAAGAAGTGTTGGGTTATCGAAAGATTACAATTCATACACTTATTCTATTCATACGCACGGAGCTAGTGATGTTCGAGTTAACCAAATTCTGTCTTTCTTCTGAAAGTTAATATATTTTGGATAATTCAACATAAGTGTGTGTCAGTAAAGAGCTTTGAGATGATAATTTTTCCGATCACGCAAAGCATTTCCTTTCTATAAGACTTTATGTTTTCCTTTCATTGTAGATATGTATTCTTCCAACGTATTCTCTTAATTGGTTATTCAATATTTATACTCAGCATAAACACATTTCTTGCCAATATGTTGACGCTCAACTTGATGTTGTTTTAATATTTTTTTGTTTTACTTTTTATATTGGTTTTTTTTTTTTTTTTGCAATAAACCACAAATTTGTTCTTCGATTATTTTGTTAACATTGATTCAAGTGAAAAAATATTTCAATTTATTTTGTTGATGTTATTGATTATCATTGCTGCAGGTATGAAAATAGAAAAATAAAGGAATAAAAAATATTTCAGTAATAAAGTTAAACAAATCATTGCCTAAGTTAAGTGCTTCGAGAAATAAATTCAGGGCAATTTTTATAAATGATAACAAGTTTTGCTCTGTGTTTCTTAATATTTTTATAGCGTACACCGCTTGTGGGACAAGGCTGAATTAAGTTTGTGTGAATGTAGGTAATACACAGAAGGCTTTGGGATTTTTTTATTACACTGACCAATGCAGAATCACTTAAGCTTGTGTGTCTATCTGTCCGTCTAGGATTTCCATTTTCGAGACGTTTTGATAAACCTTTGCATGCTGGCGTATTTAAGCCCAAGGACGAATGCTTTCCATTTCTCATTTTAAAAGGTCTTTATGAACAACAGTAGGGCGGTGTAGGGTTTCCTATGGTACACCGTGGTCCACTACAGTGGTTTTACTTGCGTTTCGTTAAGTTTTTAAAAAAGCAATAATAAATTGTTAGTAGAATTAATTAATTGTTTATTTATTTAATATGAACGCGTATAAATTTTTATATTTTCAAATACTTTCATGAAATTAGTAGAGTCGTGAAATACGTACGTATAACTTCTAGTTATACTTGAGAAGCCAAGTTAAGGATGTTTTTGGGCACATCATTATTTATACTAGAATGTAAGGCTTAACAACGCTTTACTATCAATGCCAGTGTCACACTGAATAATCATATTTGAAGTTGAAATCAATAGGGTTTTTATGTATGCGCATCCTTACACTTTACGTAAATAAATTTATATATAGGTTCCTCTTCATAAGTTCTTATTTCAGATTTTTACATTCAAGAGAGCTTTTAATGTTCAAAGAAAAATTTCAATAAAAAAATGCAAGCCATACGTTAGCAAGTAATTCAATACTAATAGTGTAAACATGCTTGCAGATAAATGCTTCTTTAAATACATATCTATCTAATGTATGTAAGCTCATGTACGCGCATACACATAACGATTGGGACACATGTAAATACACAATTTGTAATATCCTTTTATCGAGAAGTTGTACAGGAAATTGTGTAAATTCCATATATTGCCAGAGATATTTTCATGGTAGATATGTGAACACATTATATACATACTTGTGTAAAATTCATGTACAGTTTAGGGCAAAATAATTCCCATCGTTCTTCCTTTTTTTCTTTCTTTTGTGGTTATTTTCTCCTTTTTTTTTTTGTCTGTAAAACATTAGAAATCTTAAGATCTTCGAAACCATGCCCAAAATGTGTCGAAAATGTATCTTGCATCAATAGGGAAAAAATGACGATTGACCAGGCTTGTCATACCGATTTTCGAGTCCAGCACAGCCTATTGGAGACTTGAGAAACCACATAATAGGGTGACACAAAATGCACGTATGAAGAAATTTTGTAAAAAACGTAGAATTGTAATGCCGTGTAGATGTAACGTGCAAACAACAAAACCTAAGCACCACATTTGACCCACTTAACCACTTAACGTTGATAGTTGAAATTTGCGAGCCATCCAAAATCACTTAACACAACGCACTTCTACATTACGAAATACTATTTGATTAGGTAGCGCGCAAATTTCTTGAGATTTTCACTAAGAAATAAAATAATTTTTTTTACACAAGTATAAATTTGTTGTCTTGGAAGAATTATCGCACGAATCGTTATTTGTTGATTAGCTTCCGCCAAACCTTTAGTTGGTTATCTTCAATGGTCTTTGGCCTACCAAAGTGCGGTAAGACTTTCAATGAAAATCTCCTGAACGAAATTTCGCAAATCAATTTTGGCAAGCGCGTTCTGCTACAGCATTAGTTCCATGCACGGCACATTTTCCTCTATGTGCTTCAGCAGCTCTTTTATCTTTTCTGTAATAAGGAACTAATATATGTATTATATGGTCACTATGATCTTTCACGTCTCACTACTGCAACGCAACCAATCGCGTAGGCAGTCTTTTGCAAAATAAACACAAGTCTGTTCTACATAACCGCATGTACATTTAAACCTAATTGTCTGTCTAGCTACCTGAAAAAAGTTATTTTAACTTGGCGCGGGGAAAACCCGCTAGAAATTTCCGGATTATCTAATATTTTTTTGAGGATTAAGTCATTAGTTCTCTTGTATTAGATGTTAGTATGTAAGCAATTAGTGTATAACACTTTTTTCTCTAATGATCATCATTCATAAATCAATGATCAACACGTATTCACGCTCATTATTAGTTAGTCAGTTAGAGTTGCTCCTAGTTGAGTTGGCAGCTGATTGATGTGCATTCCATCCTTCCACCTTTCCACCTATCAAAATAGCCAAGACATCTCGTTCTTACAATCACCTCCTTACCCTTTCCAATCTTCTTTACTCGACAAGGACTAAAAACATTACAATTATTACGAATTGCACATTTTCTGTCGATTCCCCAGACATTTTCGATTACGCAAGTCATGGTTTTTTGTTTTTTTGCTTTTATTTTATAGTTTAATGTTAAAAAGAATAAACTCAAGAACTAATTTTGATATCTAAGAACAAAGTTGTTCTCAACAGTGTAAAACAACTTATATTTATTGATCGAATTTATGAAGCAGATAATAAAAAATATTAAAATAAATACACAGACGAAATAGAAAACTTTTAGCAAATCTTGTGAAAAGGATTTCCTCCGTAACCAAGTAAAAAAGGGGGGGATTTCTTTCATTCACTACAGGAATTTTGTGTTTCATGAACATAGAGACACATATGTCTCTTATTACATCCATCGAAACAACCGTCAGTTGAACGAATGTTTGCGTTTTTATTTCACTGAATGAATGGAAAACTTGTGCTTCAGTTGATGCTTATATTTCATTTGAAGAGCGAAAGCTACGCACGTTTACAGTTAAGAAGGTGAACTTGTTTAAGATTGAATTCGCTAAAAAATGAAACGAAAAATGACTCGAAAAAGTAATGTAACACACACAACCTTTACTTGTAAGAGAATAACTTAACTTCGACACGACCGTTTGCCATTCACATTTGAATGTTAGTGATTGACCTAAGCTTTCCAAGTCATGCCATCGTTAATAGGTGTTATTTTGAAATTCTGTTTTGCTTTTGTCCGATCAAAGCAGATTTTGAAAACAGCTCAGAAAAAATCACGAAGTAACAGCGATAATTATTACGAAGTTTCCGCCATATATGCAATTATTATGACGCGTATGACACTTGGATTTGCAGGGAATCACAATCGCGGACAACCATGCCAGAATGGAAGGATTTCTATTAAAACTCGTGCCCTTTTTGCTTCTTAATTTTTCTATTGTATGTCGTCTACTTGATCTTCGCCAGGCATTAACTATTGATTGTCTAAAGGTTTGCACTCATATTTTATTAGATTAACAATATAAATGTATTTTGATCGGAAAAGAAAAGAACGTGTTAGTCAATCAAGCTCTATCAAGTCAATTATCTCTTCTATATCTATGTTTGCTGGCAGAGTCTAGGCGGGCGAAAATGCCTTGACTAAGCAAAGGCCTATTGTACTTATTTGGAAGAATTTGCAAATAGATTTTTCTATTGAAACGACAATTACGTAAAGTAGTCATCCGAGTTGCTGTGTGATCACCAAAAAAAAAAAACCAGTGCTGATATCGTTTGGTCAAGTTTTTCTGAGTACAACGTTCAAGAGGATGACTTAATGGACAATCTGCTAACTGTCGAAATTGAACTTCCAAACGGCTTCTTATTGGGTATCCGCTGGCGTTTTTCGAGTCCATCAATAGGACACTCATAGCTTTTATAGCTACTATGATGTATCGTGCGTAATAACAACTTGAAGACAAAGCTCTTCAACGTGATTTGGAATAAGAAAAGCTATTATCAATGTGTGTGAATTCTTATGATATCTACTTGTCCAACATGCAATTGTGGGCAAAAACTCACGCTTAAACGTATACTTTGTGAATGCCAGAGACTTCCCAGACTTACCACGTGGGCATCTTGAAAGCGCATGAAGAACTTAATATCAAAAAACTAATTAATTTTATTAAAGCGACAGCACTGGCCGACTCGTCCACCCCTTAAACAAAAGAGCCAGTAGGCTTAGTTGCTAGTGCTCATCTTCCTACGTCCTAGAACCTGTTTCTCTGCTCTAAATACATTTTAATATTAAAATCAATTGATGAAAAAGAAAAGAAAATTTGTGCGAAATAAAAGCGTTTGATTGCACACGCATTTGCCCTTCAACCTGAAGGACGTAATAGTGCTATATATGAAATAATTTAAATTTTCATACAAGCACTATTGTTAGCTTTAAAGTTAATTTAAATTTAACCGCAACACGCGTTTCTTTATCTGCTCAAGTCAATACCAGGAATTCTCACAACTAAGCTTAAAAGCAATCGTAACAGAAATCACTAATAAAAAAAAGAGCTGGCATCACAACAAGCGGAAAATTTTATTCGAAATATCCTCCGTCCTCTTCCATATCATCATTCTTAAGTATTTGGAGCGAAAGTCATGCGGACACTAACTTTTCTTCATCTCAATTTGCATAAATGGCCAAATTAGGCAGAGCGTAGCAAAGAATTCCTTTTCCAATTTGCAGTTCATTTTATGATCTGATCAACGTAAGAGCAACGACGAATAATAAGAATAAGAAGAGCAGCGAAAATAATGTTTAAAATATTTCGTTTAAAACGTTACGCTTTAAGGCAAAACAAGTGTTAATTAAATTTGAGAGATATTTTTATAAAAATGAAAGGAGCGCGGGAAGGAAAAACTGTTTGCCAGTTAATACAAGCAGAACAACAGCAAGATAAAGAGAATAGAAAATGGAATAAATTTCAATAGTCCGTAGTTTAATATGCGAATTAAATTCAGTTATTTTTTCCCCATACTACGTACGTAGTTGTTTAGCCACGAGAGGCTAGCAGCTGCTGCATTACTTTACGCGTAAACACTTGCATTTCGTTATTGTTGTTTTTTTTGCTTCATGTTGTGATTTCTATGGAAATTTTACAGGTGACCATACAAGGGCTCCGCCAAGCTGCCACATTTTCCTGAAGTACTTATATAAAAGCGTTCATATACATTTTTAAAGGCTTTTACGTGTTCTTCGCTTTACGTGAAGAGTGTTCGTTGGTTTATTTGCAGAGCGTTTCAGTTTCCGCTTTTTATTTTATTTTTAATGAAATTTAACACATATTTGTTCTGAAAATTTATTAAATTTACTTATTGGCCGGAATGAGTTGTTCGAAGGTAGCATTGCGGAATGTCATCATTAATTATTTAATTTCTATATTCGCTATGAAAAGATAAAGGTATGCTAATGTTGTTGTCACGTTTGTAGTATTTAGCACAGTTTATAAGACATTGTTGATTAATGTACGATATAAAAGTTCAGAATAAAATTAACGCCAATAGATCGACAGAAGACAGATGCAAAAATATTTGTGAAGCTGTCATGCTTCATGTGCTTGCTAGGAACAATTTGCACTAAAGCAAACATATTAATATAAGTTGCTGTAATAACAACGTAAAACAACCTTAGTGCACGGAGCAGATAAGCTTTGGAGTTTAACGTATGCAGGTGCCTATGAAAATTTCAACCGAGGAAACCCTTAAATCTTTCGACGTACATGCAATCGAACTTAGGTTTACGAGCAGGTCGGACAGTCCTAAATCACGGTGGACACTTAACACCTCTAATTATTTGATGCCGCCGCGACCTTGGGGCAATCCAAGCTCGCCGCTGGGCCGTATCTAGCTAGAAGTATACATACGGCTAGTGCTTGTGGACGCGAAGTAATAATATTTCAGACTATAATGCTTTGAGGCAATCGACATCACGCGACATTTAGTTACTCTTGTATTTGGATCATCCATACATCCTGGACTGCTATTCAGATTTTCTCCACAGATTTTCAATGTTCAAGGAAAACAAGTGTCCAATCATATTATTACTAGCCTGGCCACATTCAATAAGACTTGGATCTGCATAGTAACTGATTACTTAGCAAAGAACTCTGCAAGCAGACGAATTCCGATATTGCTGATGGCTTCTCTATAGAGAGTTCATGTCGCCGAAGGACTAATAAGGTGTAGGTGTAAAAGAGGCTCGAGATTAGTTAAGCACTCATCACACTTCAAACAGTTGGTAGCGAAAATTCGTCGTAAAGCAAGAAAAGCTTCTTACTTACATACGTTTTGCTGAATTATTGTTTTCTCCCAAGTAAGATATGCATGGGGAGCTTTGACTTTTCCACCACACAAGGTTCTTGCGTTCCTAGAACAATTTTCACAATGACAATTGAAATTCGAAGAAAGCGGGATGTAAAAGTTTTACAAACACGTCCCAAACAGTTGGAGAAAAATATGAAAATAACCAAATAGTATAAATATTCTCTCATATAAAAAACCCATAATTTGTAGATATTTTTTGACTGTAATACAGTTTGACATGTTGAGTCAAAATACAACCAGAGCTGACAGCAGAGGTTGTTTTAAAAATTAATTTTCATATTATCAGTATATGCGAATGAATAATTCATAGATTATCAAGTATTTTGTTGTCACTCGATCGCAATGTCGTCCTTTTGCATCCAACATACAGGTGAAAAACTATATATATATATACATTCACAAGTCAAAATCAAATATAAATAAGTCAAATCGGTAGCAAATGAATTTTTGTATACAAAGGCTAAAGTAGATTTTAAAGTAAATTTTCTCTTAGGTTAGTCAGTTAGTTAGATGTCACTAACTGTCGTTTCGTATAAGTCGTTTTATTAATTTATAGAGAAAAGTTTCTTTTTTAAGCTGGATGTCGTGGCCAGGGGAATAACTTTAGAAAACAAGGAATCTGCATTAAATTCGCATTAAAAATGTTTAGGAAATTGAACCTCTTGATACCAAGTACGTTTTTATGTAAATGTGATGACAAGTTTTTTCTTTGAAAACAATTTTTGTATCCATCCATGGAAGATGAGGCCACGATACCGAAACGTTACATTGATTTGAAAATCGGTAAAATATCTGAAGAAATACGATATGTTTTTACTATAAAAAAGGCAAAACCTGCCGAAACATTTGTGAAGTGTACGGCGACAATGCTGTGAGTGAACGAAGGGCCAAACAGTGGTTTCCTCGACTCCGTTCCTGAAATTTCTATATTAAAGACACATCTCGCTTTGGTAGAAAAGGTGATGACATTTCGCAACTGGTGGAGCAAGACCGGCACGTAAGCTGTAAAGAATAGGGGAGGCACTAAACATCATCAATATGACAGTTTGGAATCATTCGAAGAGAGCAGGCTACAAAAAGGAGCTCGAAACTGGGGAAAAAACCCGAATGACTTTTTATATGGCCCATTATTTTGCGTTGTATTTACATACATATTTTTATTAATTTCCATTTGGTTGATCTTATATGACCGTTGCACTCACTACTGAACGAAGGCGATATATTCCTTTTGTAAAAACGTTTGCAACAAACAGAAGCGAGTTTCAGAGATCCGCTAAAGTGGAATAAGTTGAAGCATGTACGTCCGTCCATACGTACGCCTGTCTATCTATTTGCGGTAAGCATTCCCCTTCTTTCCACGTATAGTCTGAAACTGGTCCTTAGGCTATTGTACAAGAATGGAAAGAAATCGGCCGCGCCCATCCTATAATACGGATTATCGAAGCTTTGTTTATCGAAACGCTTCCAACGGATTGAAAGAAACTTCAGAGACCTTATAACAATATATATTATGGGTCAATGTGAAAATCTTGGCATGTTTGTCCGTCCGTCTTCTTGTCTGCCCGTTTATAAACGCCCCCTTGGCCACAAAAATACAAGTATTGACTTCAAAGTTTGCAAAAATTTTAGAAGTCATTGCATGAAGGTTGGTTGGCTTTGAATATGGGCCAAATTTGCCAAACTGCAAAAATATGGGTCTCTCGCCCATTACTTACTTATAAATATATATGTGTATTCTATTTTAGTATAAAGGTAGTGGATATAAAAGATGAGGCTACAACCGAATATTGTTTTCTTTCTTGTTTTATTTTTAATACATTTTTATTACTTGTTTTTCCTTAGAGTGTAATTTTTTTCTTCTTTTCTCTATTTATATGATTTATTTATTCGTCATTTTGAATATTGATGTCTGCATGAGTTGTTGTTCCATTTTCAAGCTGCCATAAGAAATGTCCATACATGGAAATCGATATTCGCAATATTTACGAGTATGTTTATATATGAATAACAAAATTAAATTTTAATTTCTCGTATTTTTTCAGAATTAAAATTTTTTCATCAGCTCAAAAAGTCGTGCACGAAATATCTGTGAAATATCATTTTTAAATCATAGAAATGGCTCAATACGTCATTTTTAATTTTGTTTTTATTCTTTTTTTTTTTTTATTGTATTAAATGTAAAATAGGGCATCTGGCTTTATTCTAACGAGATAATAATGTTTACTGCAAGAACCGTTCTAAATTATTAAGACGTCTGAAAGGTCTGTCACTCTCCCAAAAATAAAAGAAAAAATAAATGCCAAATGATAAAACAATTAAAGCATGCTTTAAGAAGTAATTTCGAAACGTCTCAAGGCTCACTTGAAAGTTTGCTTCTAAATAAAGCGTGTTCTAATCTGCTAGTATAAGGATAGATTAAGTTTGTGCATATGTATGCAACAGCCAGAAAGACATGAGTTGGCCCGTAATCTAATTATAACGGTCGATTCAGAATGACTTGCTTAGTAGATTCAAATCTGTTTGTCCTTCTGTCCGTCGGTCCATTTTGTCATCGTATGTTTATCCTACAGAACGCAATTTGGTACACCAACAAGTGCTTTGGGCCCAAGAACGAGTGCTATTACAAAAGCCGTTATAAGGATAAGTTTAAGGTGGTGTAGGTCATGTAATGATAGTCCGTGGCTCATTATAGTGCTTTTATTTGCGTTTGAAAGCAATTTTTAGAAATGCCTTAACATTCATCGTTTGCTTTAAATTTATGTATAAAAAAACAAATTAATGAAATTAAATTTGCCTTATGATATATCCACCAACTTGAGATATATATGTATATTTTAATTAACTACAAGATCCGATTTCAATTTTAAGATGTAAGTTTCTTCGTGCGATTTTTTTTTTTGCTCGTGCGAAACGAGGGATCATTTTTGGCCGACGTTCGTTAAAAGTTTTGATTTGATGATAATCAATAGGGAATGATATGCTTCAGCGAGGAGTATTTTGTTGATTAAAATCCCCTCAAACTTTGAGAACTATTTCTAACGCACGTCCTCGTTTACGGTATTTCGATAGTACGCCTTTTTGCATAACTAAATTAAAGTAAATGGATACAACTTTATGCGTATGGAATAAGAAGGAAATCATATCAGAATCTTCCACTAATCAGACTAATCCTTACAAAATATCTACCTATCCTTATTACTTATGAGCTAACTACGCAGCGGTAATATTAAATCACAACTTTATGTTTCGAAGAATTAACATCTGAAAGGAGTTTTTACTTTTTATGTTTAAAATTGTGGGAAAACGTAACTGCACTGCAACCATTTTTAACGTCTCAGCAACATGTTGTTTACGAAATATTTAGATAATGTACGGAAAATTAAATTTCAGCAAACTTGCTCTACATTCACATGCTTATATCAAACACTTTTATGTGTTATCGTCTATGAAAGCTTTTTTTAGTTTCCAAAATATTCTTAAATTTTCATATAAAAAAAAGGAGAAGAAAAGCAAACAGAAGAAAAAGCAAAAAAGTCCAGGTAACCGCATGTCATTCAGTTTACGCTGAATACACTTTGCGCAAATGTGAATAAACAAAATTTCAGGTGCATTCACTATAACTCTCTTCAAAATGTAAAATATTTTAATTTTAAATTGGTACCAGTAATAAACCATCGCCCGTTATTGCAGTGAAATGGAAATTCTTTCTAATTTCTTCAAGAAGTCAACGCAACAATCACATTTCAGAACACGTATACGAAACATTAACTTTAAGGAATTCTTCTTTTTTTTCCTTAACGTTTGCAACACTCAAAAAAGGCTCCAGAGACGATATAAAGTGTATTATCTAGATGAGCGTGGAATTCTACATTGATTGTCTGTATGTTTGTCCGTCTGTCCGTCTGTAAGCTTGCGTGGTGTGTGCTGTTGACGCTCCCCTGGTCGCAAAAACTAAGATATCGTCTTCAGATTTGCTACAAACAGTGGAAGTTTGTGCACGCAGGTTGGTATTAAAACTGGACCAAATTGTTCAGAGCACATGACCACAGTAAAGAGTAAACTTCGCGCACTCCGCTTCTTTAAGGAAATATTTTTGAGCTTTCGCCCATTACTCACTAATTGTGTAAGATAGGCAGCCAAAGTTTTCTATTCTACAATTACTTTACGGAGATCTCTTTTATTTATTTACATAAATGGAAAAGATCGGCCATGCCCACACAAAATTATAAATGTTCAAATTTTGTTTTTTTTTCACTTTTTTGAGGTTTTATGCTGATTAACCATAAGGTAAACAAGACAGAATGTTTAAAATTGTTTTGTACATTCCTCAAGCGAAGAGACACTGCCTGCTTAAAAATACATTAGTGCTAAAATAAATACACAGTGGATAGGACGACCTGGTGGATTAACTTTTTCTTAGTAATAGCAGCGCTCTGGGTATCAAATAAAAGGACTTGGAGAGTAGAAGGTGACAAGATGAGTGTGTTAATTCTAAATGAACTATGGTGGGCGTCGGACTGATATGACGGATTAATTTTCTCATCACAATACCCTCGATATGGGTATCAAGTAAAAATACTTGGAGAGTAGAAAGTGACAAGATGAGTGTGTTAATTCTAAATTAATTATGATGGGCGTCACGAAGTGGTAGGTTAATTTTTCCTTAACAATAGCTTTTAGTGAACTAAAAGGTGGAAGACAAATTCTATCCGCTTCACCCTTTCATGACAGTAACTAGGAGCATGGGGCGCTAAAGATTTATATGGTGCTGGGTAAGCAAGTTCCGGTCCTAGACAAATTTAACTTTCTTTAAAGGTTATTAATAAATTTTTAAAAAGATTTTTTTTATTATTATTATTTGTTTATTCAAAAACAGTTAATGAGTTATACTACGTGGTATGCAACTAATTGAATGAATGAATAACATAGAGAGATATAGTTCAATAATAATAAATAAGAAAACACTTAAATCCTAGCTCTTTTAATTAACCCATACATGTCAACCTAGCTTTTTTTCATTTATTGCTTAATCAATGCGATCGACACAACATTTAGTAGTATTTTTATTTATGCTCACACGACGTCACTCTCAAGATTCTACAAAACTCCGAATGTACTGATAAACGATTGCCCATCGAAGTAACCCTAACAAAGCTACAATTAAGAGTTCCAATAAGAAGAGTACAGCAAAAATAAAAGTAACCCATAGCAAACCGTAGCAAGAGCAACCAGGTGGACCATCAGGCACTGTGCGATGATATTGTATATTTTACTTTTAGAACTGACGTCGACATCGTAGTACAAAGTTTAAAATAATCATAAAAAGCAACGCGGAGTGGATGGAATAAGTACGTGCTTGTGGCAGCCTAACAAGGCAATAACTCTGAATTTCTCTTGTCTCGTTGAATAGAAACGGCGAATAACTCGCCACAAATAGGACTTTTATAATAAACGGAACGAAACGAATAACCTAAGTGCGTTTACTTTCCAACCTAGGAACTTTTGTTTGTTAAAAAAAAAAGGAAAGAAATGCAATTATATGCAATTTCAACTCGACCTTGAATAATCACTTAACCCGAGAATGCATAACTTCTCTGTGGTACTCGAGGAAGGTTCTATAGGTTTTGAACGAATCTTGGATGCTCATCAACCTAACTAAAAAAAGCACAGTTCCTTTTTTTTCATTATAATTTGTTGGATAATCGTGGAGATTTTAATTCCAAATTCTCTATGTATCTTTATATAAAGTATAGGTACGAAATTCGCTTTTCTCGATACGGTTCGTATCACTAGATGGTAAGTATTCTTTTTAAAAAAAATACATTTGCACTTTTTCGCAACAAGACTCTTTTATTTACAATCAATTTGTTTAACTCTAATGTTTTTTTTCGACTCCAATGTTCTTGTCCAACTGACCGTCCGTTTCGCAAATATTCTGTTTATATACATTTTTACATGCATATTACTAATACCCAGCTTCATGGCTTCATTTTTAATCCGTTAATCCGTTCTTCCACAAATCTTTTTCATTGGCTGCAGCGCCACGAATTTGCACTTGGTTTTAACACTCTCCCGGAAATTTATTTACTAGATTTGGGATTTCCGTAACAGTATTAATGTAGGCGCATATTTGCTTTTTTCACTTTTTTCCACTTTAGGTGCGTGAACCCATCCATTAACTCTTAGGATACTGCTTTGTTTGATTGCTAGTTCTTCTCTTGTCTTTTTCTTTTTATGCTTTAATCATAAATATCGTAATTCTAAGAAAGTAATCTCTTAAGCTATTGTAAACCACTTTTAAAGTTAATTAAACTGAATCCGATCTGCCCAGATACCAAGTTGTTGTCTACTATACTAACAGTGCGAGTAGTGGAGCTCCAGAAGTAGGAAGCGAATGGATGGACTGACATACATAATAAATTTAATAAGACTTTAACGCCGCTAATCAAGTGTATATCTGTCCTTTCGAAATCTTATTTTTTGGGGCCTAGCAACATAAAGTGAAAATAGCCCTGGTTAGCGTTTAGTCTGAAGATATTAGTTAGGCCTAAGCCTAGCTTGCTTTCTGCGATTTGCAAACAATTTGTCTTTTTCTATATATCTGTTTATTCTCACCTGCATTGGCCAGATATTTAACGTTAACCTTCAAGTTAAAAAAAAATCATAGCGTTTATAACGTCACAATTAAAAAAAAGCCAGTTTTAAAAGGACAAAATCCGTATATAAATAAAAAGATAAGATTGGAATAAAGAGAAAGAGGAAAAAGCAAATTTTACTTATATTTATTTGTTCATTTGTTTTCCGTTTAACGATAAAGAGAAACCGCAGAGACAGAATTATTAATGGACGTTTCTTAATAATTTATTAGCAACAACTTTTTTAATCTGAACTTTGATTACCTTTATCAGCTTTAAAAAATACTTTTATTTATATTCTCTAAAGAAAATGAAAAAAAACAAATTTTCTCTCTTCTAAAGATTTTACTCTTACGTTTAAGAAGACTGTGTAAGTATAAGAAATAATAATTTCTACAACTAATGCACATTAAGAATCAAATGGAACTACTTGATATTAGATATAAGGCAGCAAAAGCATCCTGCATAGATATATAAAATATAAACTTGAACAAATGCGACATTTGTATATGCTACACCATTTTGCAGGATACAATTTTCCATTTATTATCATCATGAAATACAAAAAATGATGCCTCAAAAACTTGATCTAATGGATTCAAATCTTTTACTTTAAGTAGGTATTCCGAAATGCTTCACTTCAGCGAATTTTGTCGAGAAACCATGAAATTTGTCTTCTTTTGTGTAATGGCTTTTTCAAAATATGGCGTTATATGGGAAATCGTGGGAAAGGTAACTATTTTCAATAGGGTTCGTCTTTGGAGCAAAACTCGGCGGTGTTTTACGTAGCAGTTAAGTAGGAAGTAGGACAGGGTGTAAAATAGTCCAGGGCATAACAACAGCCCGTCCGATTAAAAAGTTTTGATCGCTCGTCTGTGTCCTTAAGGATTTCTTGAGTGAATTCGTCTGTGGATTGTTTTTTGGATAGAAAGGGAAACTCCCCCATTACTGCCGAACTATATACCTTTACAACGGCACTGTCTGATCTTTTTACCATATTAATATAATACATGTTCCGACTGTGACTAGATGATTAAAACATCGCTGCTTCTGTTACACAAACCCCCAAAGAGTTCCAGACAGATGGACAACAAAGCTTCAATAGATCCAAAAGACCACTTTTGATGCATTGGTATAATGGAAGTTTTTGCTCAAGTCCATTAGATATTACATACATCCATGCGAACATACTATGCTTTGCTACTGCAAAAGTTGAAGCGTATGTAACTATTTCTAATAAATTTCAAGGCGTAGGAATTTTTCTTTGAGGCTGCCGTTAAAAAAACTTGATTTCCAATAATTGAAAGAATGTTTTCGACGAATCGCCCAAAAAGGTAACAATTCGAGCTAAGAAATTTGATTACAATAGGTGAAGGGATGGAAGTTAGCATCAACTGGCATGTGTGTTTGCTCTTCGATTTGTGTACCGCACCATCTTTATTAAATAATTTTCATTTATTTTGTTCAACTATCTCTTCTGAAAGCCCCATAAAGCGATTTCTGATTATATCCATTCGCTTAAACATCGCATCGGTGTTAACTGCATTCAAGTTCACGTGAGCATTTAATTTACAGGAAGCGAAGGCAGTAAAGCGTAATACTCTCAAGATATTTTTATTACATTACTGAAGAAAAACAAATAAATAAGTAAATAAAATCCAGAGGAATCATTTCAATATTTCCAAATTAGAAAAAAGTTTCACGTTGACAATAAGAAAGATAATCATAATTAAATAATAAAATTTTTTGTATTTACTCAAACAGATGAAAAACTTTTTGGCTTATATTCAGTTTTTTTTTTTTTTTTGTTCGATGTGCTGACCAGCCAGCAGAATAATTTTCCAAAATAAAAACTGAAGGCAGAAAAAAGTCATAAAAAACTCTAACAGCATTTCATTGTTTACTGTGTAATAAATTTATTTAACAAGCAGTGTAGTGGTAGTCGAATAGCTTGAATTGAAGAATTTTACACCTGCACCTACGGCTACGGTAAATGATAAATTACTATCGTTCTGCTTGTATAGCACACACATAGGAAATACGCGTCTTTCCCTCCTCCTCTAAGTGAATCATTTCTGATCATCACTGTTTTTACCTATTTGTAGCAAATCATTTCCACATTTTGTAGTTGCATGCATACTGGCATTCTTAGTCCTGTGTTGCAATACCATACTTGCAAATAGTTCCAATGAAACATTTTCCTTACACGTTGTTCCGTTTATAACCGCGAATACTTGCCATCCACTTGCGATCAACATGAGACTATACATCGCACGTTGTCCGTTTGTGCACATGTCTACCCGTTATCTGTAGTGGTTATTCTCAAAAAAATTGAAATTGGTATAGCAAATGTGCAAATTTAATCCCAAAGTCTATGTGCATAGAGCGCTAGCTAAGAACTGAAAAAATGGCAAACACTTCAATGTTATTGCTAAAGACTTATGAGCTCTAAGCAGTAAGATATTTTCATGCTTTTGTTGTTCTTATACTTTTTTATGCATGCCTGAATGTAACTGTACATAAGTATGCGTGTACATACACATACATACATGGGCACCTATGTAGGTTGGGAGATTGTATGAAAGAACTAATTAACTGATGCACCCCCTAATTAAGAGAGAAAAACACCATTTGCGTTTATTCGCTGCATAAAGTTGAATAAAGTTGAAATTGGCATAAATATATATATATATATATGTATAAATAGATGTACGTATATATCTATATATAAGTGTACACATATACATTTATACAGTATATTTTCAAGTCTTTCATTATACTAAATACATCATAAATACGTATACAACACATTTCTCATGAAGACTTCCTGGATAATCAAACCTTCCGGCAATTGCAGACAAACGATACCTTTCTTTCTTATTCGCAGGTGAATCGGTTAAATAGTTTCTCCATGGTACGTGCTAATAAAAACGCTACAAGGAATATTTTTACGCTATATCACTTTTGGTACAAAGGTATGTTAAGTTTATGCGAATGGATGCAACACTCAAAAGACTATGCATCTTATTATACCGATCGCTTGAGAATCACTTGCTGAATTGATGCAAGCTTGTCTATCCATCTGTCTGCCTGTCTGCCTATCTGTCTTCCCTTCTTCTCTTCTTTTGTTCAACCCACATGCCAACATTTTTGAAATAATTTAATGAGATTTGTTACATCAACATATTTTGTCTCAGGAACGCATGCTGTTGGAAATGGTTCGCATCGAACCACTTTTTCGCGCACTCCCCATATAAAGACGTATTTTTAAAGGCCGTCATTTGAATATCTATATTAACAGAAGCGGTGTAGAGTATTTAATGGTGAGCCGCACTCTCCTCCACTATGGTGTTGTCACCTGCTCTCTTTATTTTTGGTAAAATTTTAGATCAAAATTTACTAACAGCAATTTTTTTTTTTTAATTATCTTAACCTTTTCAAGCATTCTGCCATAGATTTAGATATATAATTTAAACACGAAGTGTGTGGGCGCACAACTCTTCCAGTGGAAAGAATTTGGATCAAAGAATGATTTCACCGAAAGGCTGTGTTCACTTCATTTATGATTTTGTTAAACGACTTCTGGGTGAGGAGTTTCTAATGAAGCCGAAAAATTTAGTTGAATAGCGAAAAAGTCATATTAAAGTACAGTTTCCCCGAATGAGGCGATAACGTAGTGAAAATGTCACGAAAGCTAAATGCTGTATGCGACCGTAAACGCCAGCGTCGAAACATTGTCTACAAATATTATTATTATTACAAAGAGTGTGTCTCCACGCAATCGAAAGGAAAGCAACCGCTAAATTCGATTAATTCATAGACTAACTAGTGAAAAACCACTTTCTCTACTTTGTTTTGTGCTCGGTAGGTTGAAAGAACACCTAGAACGTTTAATAAAGAAGCAAATTCAAGAAGGTTTTGAAAATATGTGGGCATCAGTTGGTGCTGTCTGGAAAGGAAAACAAGGAGCAGAGTTGATGGAGCAGTCAATTAATCGTCAATGAGAGTTGGATAAAGCTTTCTGATTAGCAGGCCCCGAAAGTCGAATTTACCAAAAAGGCTTTCTAAAATATTATAGCTGCTCTTCATGGAATAAAGTTGAACACACACACATACACACACACACATTAGGTAAGGGAAGCTGTTATTATGTATATATAAATATATTTTTGTAAGAAAGTGTAATGAGAAAATAACGCTCTTTGTTTCCTGCTCACGTCCTTATCATTCAACCTATCGTGTAAACATTTATTGACGGATCGTTTTCATTTGAAATAAACACGTACGTGCTAAACTTCAAATATTCGTTTCCAATACGAAAGATGGCTATGACTAAACAAACTATACTTGTTATGCTGATGAAGAATTTTATTAAATTTACAAAAATTTCTGGCTTTCATTTCTAAGTTTTACGAATAAAACGACACGATTTCGTTATAATATTCCAAGGCAGGTCGCAAAAGTGCTAGGATTGCGGAGAGATAAGAGAAGTAGAAGTATCGTTAAATCGAACCATTTATTCATCTTTAATGCGCATTTATGGGCTTTGCAAACAGGCTAACAAAGGTAGTGTATCCATAACATTTTAGCGGAAAATATAAAACATAGCAGAGTAAATACCTTCGTCGGAATAAAAAATGTTTATTTTTCCTGGAAAATTGATTGATTGCTTGATATGACGGACGCGTTGTTTTAAAGCATATGTAAGCATTAGAAGGAAGGTGACGAAGAGAAGGATGTATTTCATTAGAATTTCTTTTCCATAATATCTTGCTAATTACCTTTGTGCCCGTCTACGTTATGCATTATATTGTTAATGTCTTTAATTTATGTGCAAATGATTGTATTATACGTAGCTGAACGTTCAACGTATTTCACGTAAGTTGTACGTAAGTTGTAATGTGAATTCGTTAAATAGGAACGTATATCTCAATGCAAGTCGATTGCTTTCTTGTTTTCTTCCTTTGTCACTTCCGTTGTTGTTTATTGTTAACAAAGTTTACTTCAATTTCTACCTTTAGCTCTTTAGTTGTTAGAGCTAACAAGTGGAAGAAAAAGTTCTTCTATAATTGATTACCAACAGTAATAACAACAACTGAACGACGGTAGTAAAAGCATCTGGACTGAAGTTATTGAATAATTAACATGAAAATACACAGCTGGGTTTGATTAATAAATCACTTTGCTTCTCATTCATTTTATTTACCCACTGTCCAATGATTGAGAGTTTATTCAGTTCCTGATGCTTCTTGCATTGTACAGAACACCTTTTAAAGGACATTTATTTTCGATCAGAAGTATGTAAAAGAAGGGGAAAGTGTCTCAGCGATTATATTCTTAATTGAAACTCATACTTTAAAGCTGACTATAGCCGTGCAAAACTGTAGGGCCTGGTTCACCTAAGGCTTTTATTGCTGTGAGCTCTTTACCACATCTTCTGTCAATGCCTAAGTGAACCATTTTTATGTTTAGATTTGCAGACAGATAGAAAATTTATCTGATAGATATATTTCAGGCACATCATAAGACATCAAAGTTGTTGTTGTTGCTGTATACCCAGTTTTCCTCAGATTGAGTAAAGGGGGTTCAATTACTTCATTGGAATTGGTTGCTTACAAGTCTCTTATGCCTGAGTTTTGCTAGGTTCCGAGGCAGGAAATCCGCTTGTACTATGGTTTTGTACTGCCCAATATACTTAAATCCTATTCTTTAATTGGAATTCCTGTGCCACATAGGAGTTAATTACAATCCTAAGCCATTTACGTTACAACGCTTACAATTTTTATAAAATTCTTTAACGACCTGATTCAAACGACTGAAATTAAAGGTGAGATAAAATTGGGATTGACTTCTGAGAGGTCGTTCCATTTCTGCCCTAGTAGGTTGTTGCATTGTTAGATGAAGAAATTATTGAAAATTTTGGATTGTCTCTTAGTGAAAAGTATAAATAGGCCAACCAATTCGGACTCTGCCCCCCACAATGATATTAACGCAAAAAAACAGACTGCTTATATGCTGATTATAGAAATTTTAGTAAGGAATTGAAGGATCGGCCTCCTATTCGTTAAGTATATAATGTAGATGGCCGCGGCGCTAATGCAAAGATTTGTCGAAGAATTAAGTAGGGATCCTTAAGATTGCTAAAGTTCTCTGGAAAGATAGATACAACTTGAGGAATGTGAATGGGTTTCAGGTAAGTTAAATTCCTAATGAAGGAATATGGGAAGGCAGCTTAGATTATATCATGTTTGATCGGTCGCAAGGTCGGTGTGACTGAAAGTAATATTTAGGACGATTTTATGTCAGGATGGCCGAACTGTGGCGACCATGTAAAGCGGAATAACAGGTGTAAGTAAGTAGGCATAGATAGATAATATGGTAGAGTAAGGTTTTAATTTTCAAGGGAAAAAGCTAGAAAGAGCTGTCCAAATATTACGACATTATGTACAAATTTCTAAGCAATTTTTGTATATATATGCACCAAGGGTTTAATATTTTTTAGATGAGATCACATGAACTTGGCAAAAACTTATGGCTTTTAAAAAATAGCGCTTCCAAATATGTTATAAAAATTCATCAAAATTCACTTCATTTATTTAATTTATAAAAATTTATCTTATGATTATTTTTCGTCAAACGCTGCATGGTATTTAAATAGTGGATTAAAGCCGGCAGCCGTTATTACTTGCATTGGCTTGAGAAGATAAGTGCTTAAAATCGTTGTACGAGCATATACACTGGTGTTGTTTGTTTTCTTTTTTCGCAATTCAATCAAACAGTTTACCTTAGTCGAGTATGAAGTGCAGTCTTTGCTTCATTTACGTGAACAGATTTTCCTTCGTTTTATTTGTTTTTCTTTAAAAGCAAAACATAAGAAAATCCTCTTATCGTGAAAATTACTTATTTTCCGATATTAATCGTTTTTGTTGATTACACTTACAAGGAAACACGGCAGGATGTAGAGCAACAATTCATATACACCCGTATGTACATATATAAATAATCTGCTCGTATAGTAAACTACGTTAATGACCTTGTGGTCACACGTAGACAATGTCAATACTAATAAATGATTGCAACAATTTGACCCTAAACTCTGCTTGCAATGTACACGATGCTGCCAATATATGATATATACATATATATATACATGTATGTAATATATGAACTTGAGTTGGCTATTTATACCTAAACACAAACACACTTTCAGAAAAAGATTCATTGCATGCAGTTTAAT
The DNA here is from genome assembly GCA_001077435.1 of Glossina morsitans morsitans. Taxonomy (NCBI): domain Eukaryota; kingdom Metazoa; phylum Arthropoda; class Insecta; order Diptera; family Glossinidae; genus Glossina; species Glossina morsitans. Next base: position 41,876 of record CCAG010001542.1, read on the forward strand.
CAGTTTCCTTTAGCCATAAGCTACGATCCATGAACTTTATTTTAGTAGAACCATAAAATAAAAACTGGAATTATGATGTATACATATGTTTGTGTATACTATTTATGTTTGTATTGCGTAAAGAACACATGTAGTCATGTAGTTAGTTATGTGATAACATTTTAAATATTTTGTAGATGTTGATCCATGCAGAGAAGGGAAGATAATCACAGCTTGAAGCTTTTACACTCAATGGTTTATAATGCAAACACCCAATGGTGGTCTGAAGCTGAGAAAAAAAGAATGCGTAGACTTTTGTTATGTTGAAATGTTGCAAACATTTTCATCGCAATTAGTGCATTTGAAAAAAAAAAAATCTGTCTTTGATTTCTATCGTTTTTTTTTTTTTTTGTTTTAAAATTGTGTCGTCCATCATATGCAGTGCCTACCAACTAACTAACTAAAGCATGTTATTGACGTGCAATAGAGTAAAAATTTACATATAAATAAGAAATAGAATGCGAAGCCTCAAGGATAACAAGATTAATATAGTAAATGCTGAATGAGATTTGATTTCTATTTGTTCTCTAGCTTCTCATTGTGTAAGTTAAAAGATACTGGAGAGATTTTTAAACCTTTTCCAATACTATAGTACAGGTTGTTTCAGGTTGTGTATTTCAGCTTAATTTTTAAAAATGATAAAATGATTAAAATAATCGGATATTTGATAGGGAATTCGTTTTGCCGCTGGGAACCGCTCAACGTTTCCTTACAAGAAACTTTATTTCTTGAAGTTGCTGGCCAATCTTCGGCCAGGAGGCAGAAGGAAAGCGTGCCTTCGCTAACGGAAACTTTGTCCTCATCCAGCTATTCTGCTCTTCTTCTTTTTACTTTCTTATTATCGCAACTTCACTTCCTTATAGTTTCTCTCACTCTTTCTCTTTTCGCTTTATGCCGCATTTCACTTGCATTAAACAAATTGCAAGGAAACATTTTCTTAAATTATCATTCTCGGAGTTCAATCTCCTTCATTAGTAACATTAATTATACTCTCGTAAAAAAAAGGGGATCAGACACTACTGTCAAGTTCTAACCCTAGCCAAAGGATGTCATTGCGCATTGTTCAGATTTCGAGTGAGACCACTCACCCTCTAATTTTAATAGGCGGCGTCATTTTAAATAGACGCCGCTATATCTGCAACACTTTTGATCTCATCTAAAGTCTGCGCCACTACATGAACAATCCTTTTAATCAATAAAATGAGCCACAATTTTGATTCTCAGCACTTAGAAAAATCTGGGTCTAAAATAAATGCAACTACAAGAAGTAAGGCCCCTGTGGCAGGACAATATAGCACACGATTATCAAGCACACCTTTAAGTAATCGAAAAAGAAATTATTTCAGGAAAATGGTTACAAACAGCAACAGGTAAGCCGCTCTCTATGAACATCAAGGGGATCAATGCGCGCTGCGGTAAGCAGCATAAGTGATCCAAGCGTGAATTGAAAAAAAAAATCTCTTAATGTAGATTCCATCATCCACAGAACGACAGAGAGTTTTTTAGAAATATTAATATTCGTGCGACTGACGGGTGTTGGTGTGGAAAGGCCAATAATTTACCAAAAAAAAGCGTACTTTTATTAATAAAAAATATTTAAATTAATTTATTGGAAAAATCAAACGTATTTTCTGACGAGAAAACTGCATAAAAAGTTTCTTCCTCATTAACGGAATTATCAAAATTCTCACATAAATCTAAGTAATCGCAATTTCGGAGACAAAGAAATGATCAAGAAAGGAAGAAGGCAGTCATAAACTAGGGCCGGTTTAGAGCTATCGATATCGAGTAAGTTCGAGCGAGTAAACTCGGTCGGGTAACGGTCGATTATGGACACGCTATAAGGAATAGTGAATTTCCAACAGTCGATAAAGTAGGCATTTCTCCAACGATTTGATGAAGAATTTTTCAATCTTAGAATTACAATCGAACTTACTCGTTATCAACGGCAATAAACTGACCATGAATTCCTGTGCGCTTCTGTTTGCTCTTTTTGAAAGGGAGGGAGGAGGGAGTGGGAAACAGATAGATAAGGAGATTGTATTAAAGGGAATTGAGGGAGCAGGAGAAACAAAGCTCTTTCTACATCTCTGAGGGTTGCTTTCATTTCGTAACCTTAGCGCAAAGACCGACAAGGAATGTTATCGCTCTACCTTCTTACCTATTGTGTAAGTAGCTCCGTCTACCGTGAATGTGGCTGCGCGACATTTATTAAAAAACCTGGTAGCGAAGCCCACAGCTGAATTTCTCAAACTCGACGAGACACGCCTTATGGGCGAGTCAGGGCATGATGCGGCTTTATTCATAGTCGAACTATTACTCCCACTACTCGTCGCAGTAGTTGTGACACTGTTAGTAGTTCCTGTACTGTAAAGAGCTGTGGTCGGCAACGATACTTGTTGTTGCGGTGGTTGCCTTATTACATACTGTTGATGGTGTCGTAGTTGTTGCTGCTGTTGTTGCTGCTGTTGTGCTGATGGCAATTGCTCAACCGCGGGATTAGGTTGCATCTGGTTAATTATTGACGTGACCGACGTGGCCTCTATACGCGGGCTGTAGGAAGGCAACGTTATATTCGTGTCGGACATTTCTTTCCTTTATTGTTTTTTTTTTTTTTTCTTTTTTATAAATTAATTGCTTTACATTACTTTTATTATCATTTTTTTTTTTTATTTCATTTTACGATAATTATAAATAAAGTCGCTTTGAAAAAAAAATATTAAAAGCATTTATCAGAATATTTTTTTAATTAATTTACTTTAATGGGAAATTCTTGCTAATAAATGGTGAACATTTATAAGGAAAGCGTAAATGCAAGACTCGTGTAAGTCTGTCAAACGCCTATGGAAACTCTTAATTATGATATAAAACCGTGTCGTTATATATCATCATAACATCACTCGCCCGGTCGTAACTACTGAGAAAGCTTTATAAACAACCGCGAAAAGAGTCCGATTAAATGTTCATACAAACATGTCAGTGAATTAAAGTTTCTGCGAAATTTATAAATTAACATAATCATGCTTTCATATATGCACGCGCACGACTTTATAAGCCTTCCCGAATATCATGAAATATTAACATGTAATTAAGCCTGGAAAGGTTTTATTCTGTCATTGCTTGTCATTGCTGGGCAGTCATTTTGTCGATTATTATGGTTACATTTTTTTTCGTTCCTTTGTGCGACTTAATTTCTTTCCGGTTGTCGCTGTTGTCTTCACTTCCTCCGTGACCAATTTTCGTAAAAAAACAAAAATAAAAGCAAAAAAAGAGAAACAAAAAAAGAAAAAAGGAATAATACAGAGGTGAAAGGGACACTTAACCAGCAGGACATTATCTAGGTTTGGGTACTTTACTGGTGTTTATGTAGTGTTTTATAGGTTTCATTAAGCGAATGTTACGTAGTATGTCACGCATATTTTACGCATTACTCTCTCCTCAGTGCAAGTCACTCTTCTTTTAAAGTATTTTGGACGAGAACTCCTTGTCAACGGACTTTAACAGTTTTCGTATGCCTTTTCCTTAATTAATTGAACTCCATCGCTTTTCTTTTACGTCTATGTCTTTCTTCATCTTTCATGGGCTTTGCTTTACTAATGTTACTTTATCTCAGCAGTTTTCTTGTCTTTTCTTTTCTTTTGTTTTCGTTTTTGTTTTTCTTTTATTTTATTTTCTTTTCTCTTCTCTTCTCTTATCTTCTCTAGTCTTCACCTTTTTTTTTCTCTCCCTACTTTTCTTTTGTCCCTTTTCTTTTGTTTTGCTCTTTCTTCTCTTCTTCTCTTCTTCTCTTCTTCTCTTCTTCTCTTCTTCTCTTCTTCTCTTCTTCTCTTCTTCTCTTCTTCTCTTCTTCTCTTCTTCTCTTCTTCTCTTCTTCTCTTCTTCTCTTCTTCTCTTCTTATCTTCAGACCTGCTTTTACTTTTTTTATACGCTTTCGCCCTCCATTTTTTGCTTTTCTTCTTCATGCATCCTCATCTTGCATTTAGCCCACTAAGGCCTATGCTTCGAGTTTTCTGACGTAACTTCAAGCCGAGTTATAGAGTTCTGCTACTCGGACTACATATCTTGTTTTCTAATTCTATTCTCAATTTTAAGCGTAGACTAGAACTATCTAACGTGCTTCTCCCCTCCTTTATTTTTTTGTATACTTTGAGAAAACTGCTTCATCTCCCTATAGTATAGTATAGTATAGTACACCCATCTTAAGTTTAAGTTTGTGAATTCAATTACTAAAGTTAATCAGCCTGTCTCCATTCATTTGAGTGTCGAAATATTGATTACGGCCTTGACCTCCCTTTTTTGTCTTAATTTTTCCTCTTTACATTTCTTCAACTAAGTGAAAAAAGTCGCACTTATAAAGCACACCCACATATATATATTTTCCGTGGCACTCTCATTAGATGACACGCGTTCTATGCTTGCTGTACTTCGCAAACTGTTGTACGCTTTACCATAAAGTTTGTAGTCAGTTGCTAGTAGTGATATATTCGTTTTAAAAACTCATGAACAACATGCATTGATATAAAAGGAAAAGGAAGTAGCTTTCAAAAAAAAAAAAAAAAAAAAAAAAGGGTCTTAAGTGGATATAAACCAAATATAATCCCTTTTTTGTTGCTTTTTTCCAATCATGTTGAACTTGAAAAGCACTTGCAATGTAATTTTTGTTCATTTTTTATGAAATCTTGTATGCAAAGGGGCCGTGCAACGTCATTGTCAAAATACTCTCTTTTGAAAACAAAATGGTATGATCCTTTAAACTTACAGTTTCATAAATAATAAACCCAACTGAGATTTTTTCAAATATTCGATTCTCCACAGACCCAATGAATATTAATTGTCTTCACTCCCGATATTGATATTTAATTATCCGTTAAAATAGAGGCATCGTTCTTGACCGAAAGTCTTAACCCATTTTACTAGCGGCTAACAAAATTTACGCCCTTGACTTGAGAAGCGAGAAAGAATTCAATGCGTAATTTTGTCAATTTACCGAACGCCGAGAGCAGTTATGTACCAATATAACATTTATCATTAAACTATTGAGGGCGCTGTCGTTATCTTCTCGGAATCAATTACAATTTCACGATATGTGAAGCAGACCAGTGACGATATAGGTAGGATTTGAATAGAAGATCGATGCGTCAAAGCACAATATATGGAACATTTAGTATACAGTACAAAATTGGCTTTTACTTTTTCATTTACTTTCTTTCCCTTCCCTCTCATATCCACCATCGAAAGATAGGGGCACGCTCTTTTTGTCAAAGCGTTTGCAACGCCCAACAGGGGACTTCGGAGATTCTCTAAAGTACACAAGTTTTTGATCACGATCAGATGCTGAATCAATTTAAGTGTGTCTATCTGTCTGTCTGTCTGCCTGTCTATCTGAAATGACAACACCTCCGTTTTTGAAGGCCTGCACCAGATACAACGACGAAGGTTTCTACATATTTCAATATTACCGAGTATGCAAATTTCGTTTTGCTTTTCTTTTTTTTTTAGATAGAAGTGGTGGGTATAAAAGATTCGATTTTCGTATATCACTACTTGCATAAGAGTATATTAACTTTGTGCGAATATATGCAACACCCAGATGGAATTGAGATAAACCTATCTTTCACTGCACCGGTCGATTGAGAATCAATTTCTGAATTTTTACTTGAATCGGTCTAGGCTTGTCTGTCCGTTTGTTTGCCTTACTTTCTTGTGTTCAAACTACAAGCCGCAATTCTTGAGATATTTTGATGAATTTAATTATATTGACGTATTTTTGTAAAAGGACAAAGGCTATTGAAAATGGTTTGGATTGGAAAACGTTTTCCCATGTAAAAGTTTGTTTTGAAAAGTCTTTGTATGCATAATTGTAGAGTGGCGTAAGGCGGGTGTTGTCACTTGTTACCTTTTACTTTTAAATTTATTTCTGAATAAATCAATAGTCGTAGAAATTAAGTTCATGCGACATAAAAACTCTTTTCGAAGTCTATAGTTAGCTAAGCACTAAAAGGATTAATAAACTTTTCTACAAACTAATAATAACGCAGTAAAACTTTTTTCCTTTCTTTATTGTCTTTGCTCATGGAAAAGGGAAAAAAACCTATCTGTTCAATCATTTAACTGTGACTAACTGCACATAGTCTACATTGAAGGCGAATACCTTGAACTTGCGGTCATTCTATGATTAGATTTTATATGCAATAGGAAAGCAAAGGGAAATCGAAATGCTTAACACACTCTTTGATCAGTGCCTATAGTTTCGATATATGCGTAAAACATACATTATATGTACGTGGGTAAAAATATCTGTCCAAGTTTGCAAATTCTTGTAAGCGCAACTTTACTTGCATGTGTTTCTGTTGAGATTCCAATTTTTATTTATTACAGTGATGAACGAACGTATATTGCAATTTGTTGGTTCAGGATTTTTGTTCTTTTAATTGATGTTAAAAAACAGATTTCATCATCTCTGAAGCAAATCCAAGTTTTCAAAAAAACTTTATCATCCCAAGTGGTAGGCAAAAATGTAAAAATGGGTGCACAAATTCGATGAATACTCCGATTCAAAAATACGTGCCAAACAAGAATTTATATATACATTGCGTGTAGGGGTTTAAGCGTCCAAATAGAAAGATAAAATTAGTACAAGTCTATGCTCTAGTGATGAGCATAAAAAAGAAAAAATATAAGGCATTCTAGCTTAATCCTTTTTTATGGCTGCATTGCAATAAAAATAGTTTCAATGCAACAAATGACAACAAAATAGACTCCTAATGGTAACGCATGTGAAACGTGCAACACTGTTGTGCTGTTTTTCTATACGAAATTCTTCTAAAATTCTTACTACAGCAAGTTAGCAAAAGTTTCCTGTTTTACGACCAATCATTTCTTACACTTTTTACTATGGTAGGATATCATGTATTTAAGGGAACTTTGGAAAAGTTCATTAAAGTTTTTTGGGTTTGCAGCCGCAATGAAGTCATTTTTTAAGGGACTTTTCCCTTCGACTAATCCAAAATAAAGTGGTTTTTAAATATCGGTTCGACTTTAGAAGAGAAGAAAAGGGAAACATATATTTATATATTCAACTTAATCAAGTTTTCATATGTGTTTCCGTTTAAGCAAAAAAAATAGGTTACCGTACGTATGAGTTACTTTTCTGCATGTATTTAGTTACTCAAAGGCGTAGGCAATAAATTTTCAATGCTTGCGTGTAGTTTTTTTATAATTTTTATTCAGAAGATTTTTATGTTATAAACATTGTCAGGAAAATTTAAATAAACACATCTTCTAAAAAACGAATTGTAAGGAATTTACAAAAAGAGTTGTACTAAAATTGCATGATAATTTAAGTGCAATATTGTATTAAATTTATTTTAAATATTTTTAAAATTTATTTTAATTGAAAATCATTTAAGAACATCTATCAGATCATTTTATAAAAATCGTACCTTCTTGAAAAAGGAGAGCTTTAAAGCAAAAATTTTATGGCCACGGAACTTAAGCTAATAAATATATGTAATTTGCCCGCAATTTATTAATAGCAGGCGCGCCAAGGTATGATCTAATCAAAGCCAATGCTGTTCATTTAAATGGCTTTTCAAAATATTTTTTATAAAAATGGATATTTAAAATAAGTTTTTTTTTTTTATATGGGCAATCACTCAGAAAGCGTCTCTTATACGGGCAAGGGGTGAAGGTTATAAAAAAGTGGAGGAAGAAAAAAGACGTAGAGTGAGAGATGGCACAGCCAAGTGGGTGCATGTCCACATCGGTAAATGCTATGGCTAGACTTTGAACCCGTGAACCCCGAAGGGTTCTCCTCTGCTATGGCTTAGACTCTTTTTATTTTTCTGAAAATGATTGTACTTGCCACAGCTTCTGGAATAATATAAATTTGGATTAGCTGATTTTTCAAAAGCTGCAAGAGTCGACGAAAGCCGAGTTAATGGATAGATAATTCAGAAATTCACGCTATCTTTTAAATATCTTACGAACTTTCTACGATTTACTTCTGAGGGTTGTAAGTGGAAAAATGTGTTGCCCCTATATCCTACAGTTTTCAAGGATTTTCGGAATGCCTTTGAACCCCCCCCCCCCCACCCTTAGTTTTAATCGATATGGGGCAGACCTTTTATAACTTTTATAAGTTGAGCTGGCACACACGAAAAATAGGTCAAATATTTGACAATTTAAGTAAAGACCATAATTTATATTAAGAGTTTAGCCAATAAAAAACCTCTAAAGGACATTGTCCTCTATTTGCTTAAGTGTGAAAACATATTTGCGTGTCATGAAACGGAAAACCGAAAAAAAGGAAAACTAAAAGTTTTACATGCAAAAAAAGAAGAAAACAAAATAAATAATAATAATAATAACACAGGTTAAAAGAGAAAAACACAGAAGGGGTCAAACAAGCAAGTAAGGGAGGAAACGAACAAATTATACTTAGTAAATTAAGAACCCACACACTCAAGATTAGTCATTAGCTCTCACTATGGACCAAAGTAATTCAGGCTTAACCTTTGCAGAGAATGCAATTAGGCTGTGGGTAAGCAAATATAGTTTATAACCTGCTTTCAGATGCCTGTTGTTGGTGCTGTATTTATGTATTTATCTAGGTATGTGTATTTGTAAATGGGTAAACTTAGTAGTTGACGTAAAGCTATGACAGAAAGAAGACATGAATTACAATTAATAATATATCGATTGTGTCACGATAAACGGGAGTGATAACAGAAGGTCAGCACAATACAACACATCACAATCTCATGCCTACTCAACTCGGGTTAATATAAAATAACAACAAATCAAATTTTTTTTTCCTTCTAAAAAATTTCATTTATATATATGTTTAACCGGATATTTTTACTTTCGAATTGAAAAAGATAAGAAAACTTTAGTTTTTTTCTTTTTCCTGCTAACTCGTTTTTCACGTGAACTCTAATTGTATTTAAACTGATTGACACTTGTCGAGATGCATGCCATTCATTGTATAATCAAAGTTTTTAACTCAAAAAAAAAAAAAATGGAGGAATTATTTCCCCTTTTTATAATACTTGGACGCCAGTCCAACTTTGTTTGGCTTTATCAACATTTTTAGTTTTACTTTCATTTTTATTTAACAAAGAAAAAAAAAGGCTTTCACTTCACTAACATTATATCGACACTTTCCGTTAACTTAACCTCCATTCTTCATTTTACTGAAGCACTTGATGATATTAAGTGACTATAAGCGGCATAAAATTCATGGCATTTTATACGTGCATTACTTGATAAGATTTCTATACAAAACTTGGTTTAACGTATACGTTGACATATAAACAAATATGTATATAGATATGAATGGAGCAACCACTTAGAAGACTCAAACATAACTGAATTGTTTTAGAAAAGAAAGCAAACAACACAGGATACCAGCTGTTGCTGTAAAGAGTACAAAAGATATTTAAGAGAATAATATCGTAGCAAAAAGCAACACAAAAGAGCGTAAAGATAACTTTATTTATTTAAAGCAATTCACTATTCCAAGTAAACAAAGAAAAAAAAATTTAATTAAACTTTCCTCGAAATCGTGGCTTTTGTACACATACACCTCATGTTCTTCTATTATTTACATAAATATAATTTTTTTAATAATAATAAAAAAACAAAAAAATAAACGGCTAATGTTGCATTTTATAAACAATTGTTGATTCTTAACAAACAGCTGATTGCCAGTGTGCTCAAGGTCACCCTAAGACAGCTTTTCTCTCTTATTTTGTATATACGTGTAGTCAGCAGAAGTTGCTTTAGCTTTTACTAAAAGCTTCTTTTCTAAAGTTCAATAATGGAGATGATCTGAAAGTTTTAATATTTCCTTCACACGCTACAGGACACCCATTACGAGTTATTGTCAATTCCTCGAAAGCTTTCGACTGATTGCTTTCATAACGAAAATGAATATGCATAAAGATATATATAATATGTTATTTTTTACGGCATTTGTTAACATTAATTTAGGATAAATTAATGTTCATTAATCAATCATTAATAATTAATTACTAAATCGAATTCAATCGGTTATTAATTAAAGATAACTTTGCACGAATAAAGCTGTGAAACCTCTTTCGGCACAAGTAATCTAACAAGGATATTACAAAACAAAGACAAAAAATATAAATTTAAAAAACATTTTTTTTTTATTTTAAAATTAAAAAAAAAAAAAATGTTATTTTAAAATTAAAAACTATTTTTTTTTTCCAATGTTCATTTTTAGTATTAAGTTACGCAATTAAAATTAATGTATTTCGGTGGTTAAAACAAAATGTGTGGCGTTATCGTTTCAACCACAGAGTATATTTAATGCATTAGCAAAGAGAATAATATATGGTAATTGATAAAAGACGAATAAATAAGGAAAAGTTAGAAAAATTCTGAGAGATGTATATTTAAAAAAAAAAGAAGAAGAAGAAGAAGAAGAATATTAATAAGACAAATTAAAGTGAAAAATGATGAACTATATGAGAAGCGTAACATCTTAGGAATGCAAGAATAAACGAGCAAAAGAACTATAGTGTGCCCACCATTCACCATTAAAGACCCTACACCCTCTAGCCGGTATATAGAGATGTAATGACTTTTCAAAATAACGCCGATCGGAAAAGTGGTCGGTATAAGAGAAGTTGGGTCTATCTCAAGTCCTTCTGGATGGTGCATAAATCCAACGAAACTTAATATATAATAATATTATTAATATATTATAAAAAAAGATGGATTAAAATTAAGCAAAGTTTCTATGATGAAAAAAATTCGACTGTTTATATCTTCACTCGAAGGGATTAACGAAACTATGATCGCAAGAAGTAAAAAGAAACATTTTATTATGCCTGTGCAGTTTAGGTGTTCCAAATAGTCCGGATAGGAGATGAATACTTTTGAGAATCTAAATTTGAAAGACTTGGAGGCGCTTAACATGGATCTTAACACAGATTTCTCCATCCAGATCATTCCTAGGTAATGCTTTAAAAATACTCGATTTAATGACTCACGATATGAATTAGTTTATGTTTGTGCTGCATGCATCATCGTAAGTATTTCGTCGGTAGAAGTTTATGTGGAAGTTGTAGGACGCATTACACCTCACCACTTTGTGTGTTTGTCTTCAATGTCAATATTGTAAAGTTTTCCGAAGTACATCCCACCATCGGTATAATTGATGGAATATTATGCCATGTCAAGTATAGCTCAATAATGCGTCTTGGAAACTAAAAGTGGATTTGAGAAATAGATTGTTATATCTGGCCATTAAAGAAACCTAATAAACTGCCCTTTATCTTCCAGCCGTTATCCAGAAAGTGAACACATTCGAATACGAGATAAACCTTTAATCTTTGGTTGCATTGGTTGTTCCTTAAAAACAAATTTCTTTTCAAACCATTTATGTGGGAAGAAAAATTATGGTTATAGTCGTTACAAAATTCTGTGGCAATATGAATGAAACTGAAAGGAAGGAAGAGACAGAGACAGAGGGATAGGAACTGAGGGAAAGCCAATATATTCGAGATATTTCTTTCACAGGCAATTATAAATTTTACAAAAATTGTTTTTGTAAATTTCTTCCAGAAATAATGAGGAAAAAATATATCTTACGAAAGATTTTTATATAAAAGATTTGGCGTCGACTACACAGAGTCTCCCTTTTTCGTAACGTTTTGTTTAATTTCACTTTTCATTTTTTGCATAAAATATTTCAACAAGTACTTCAAAGCAAGGGGATCAATGGTTCCTAGCCTAGAATCAAAAGAAAAAAACTCAATAGATGATAGGGAATGAATTTTCCATATCTTCGCAATTTTCCCCTTCTGCTAAATTATTCTTTATATTAATATTACTGAGGCATTTGTTGAGCCATTGCAAGCACATTTAACTCTGGCTGTGTACAGCTTCTCTCTGTACGGAACCTGGACATCCTCTCCTGATATTTGTGAGAATGAGTCGGCCACTGGAACGGAGACTCAGGCAGGCAGGATTATGTTCTTTCACTATAAATATTTCATGCCTTGTGGTGGCGTCACCAGCTTTTAGTGAGACGCCAACAAATTGTACGTTAAACTCGCGTTGCTGGAATCAATTGGTGATAATTAACTTCCTATGCAAGTTGATAAAGCGTTTATCTATTCCATAAATATTTGTAAACTTTGATACCGTCTGTATGCTGTCTACACTTGGTATAGAAAGGCAATATAGTTATACCTCTATTAAGAATAATAGCTTGTAAAAACTTGACTGAAACTGTAAAAAGGATTATTACAAAAGAAAAAATGTATGTTTTTTTTTTCTTTGTAACATTTACCGGTTTATCTCTTCTTTTTGATATACTTGCTATCCTTCGTACTATCTGCATGCTAATCGCTTGTATTGTAGGAAAAAAGGGGCAAAATCCTATCTACAAAGGCTTTTAAAACGTTATTCCTGCAATCGATTGAACCTTAAAGAAAAGTGCTTTGCAATTATATATAATTCGTTCTCTACTATTAACCTTTTTCTCGGCATCCAATAAAGTGATAAAAATTATATAAAAAATATTTTATGTTACCTTTATTGGTACTTACAAAACTCAAACCTTTTATTCTTTTTATTTTCTGCTTACCTGACGTTATTATAGCCCCTTTTGATTTATGGGTATAGAGTAAGGAGAAATGAAAAAACTGAATTATGTTTAAATTTTTTAAACAGTTCAACTACATTTCTATTTCTGGCTCGAGACTAATCTTTTAATACAAGTAACCGGCATAAATATTATGTGAAAAAATAGGTAAAGAGAAAAGCTGGGTTCAAAGAGAATTTTGGTTACTTATTACGTGAAGCGTTAAGTTAAGTTAAGTTATATTTAACTTTTGGTAAACAAATCTTGGATGCCACTACTCTACTCGAAAATTTAAGCATTGAAAAGTACAATGTTAAAAGGGGGCGTGTCAGGTAGAACAAGTAAGTGCTTCTTTGTGCTATTAATCCAGGTGGCCCTATTAAATGTTATAGCATTATTTGTTAGACCAATGCTTTTTAAAGATTATAAGGTACCAGTTTCCTCGCTATGGGCCAGCAAAGCCCATAATTTCAAAGCTAAATCGTTGCAATGAGTTAACTATACACAAGATTGAAATTACTCCGCATAGTTTGGAGACAGAAGAGCGGACGCACGGACAGGCTCAGATAATTTAAGGCGTATAATCATTATTGCAAACTTGAATTCTATTAAGAACAAGAGAAGAAATTCTACATCATTTTTGTCGCTTCTTTTGACATCTACTTGTGATTAACTTTGAGAAAGCGAATTTCTATTATTTGTGCAACTAACACAAATGACACCAAACGCCTGTGAATGGAATCTTGAAACATACATATGACGAAATTTCACGCTCCCTGAGATTATATTCGCATATGCTGTACGGAAAGTTTAACAAGTCCACAATACTTGTGCGTATTGCAAAACAAAAAGTAGACGTAAGGCACTTTCCATTTCCGGCAGTAAGAATGAACGTAACATCATCGTCGAATGTGTTCAACTATTCACAAAATCATTTTCGGATCAATTTAACTAATTTCGATTCACCCCAAGTAAAGAAGCTTAACTTTCGTTTAAGCGAAAAGTTGTTTTCATTAATAATTTATAAAAGTGTGTACACACACACACACACATGTTTCCTTTTTTACCGACCAAGTTTCCTTTTTTATTCCAAGTTTAATAACAATTCAACTTGACTTTATAAGCGTGAGTGTGTGTTTAGAAAAACAAATGCAAATAAAATGTATGTAAATCCTTTTCTTTTCCTTTTCCTTTTCTGTTTTTTTTTTTTTTTTTTCTATAAATTTTTTTTACTCCCTCATAAAGCATACGAAACGATTACATGGTAACTTTGGGCGTGTTTTTAAAAGGTGTATAAAAACAATAACATGTTAATGTGTATTAAATCAGAAATCTGCTTTGAGGATATTTTCTTTAAACACAAAGCCCGCACAAATTTGCTTCCCTATATGTGTACATAACAAATATGTACACACAACGATGGCGAGAAGGCTTAGAAAAATAGATGGAAATAAACTAATAGATTGGCATACGGTTGAAAAGCACGTACAATTGAATGTGTTGGTAGAGATGTTTACTTATTTATACATATATATTGTATGTCGGTGTAAAATGTTGAAATTAAATTTTCATTTCTTAATTCATTTAAGTAAAATTTATTTACCATTCATTTTCTTTCAGAGATTAAAGGACCCCAACTGCTGCGCATTTCAATTATGCTCATTGAAGTGAGGTAGGCAGGCAGGCAGGCAGGCAGGCAGGCAGGCACACAAGAGCAGTTAGGTATAAAGAATGCATGAAGCAATTTAGTAAACATTTGATTTTGATAAGTAGTTCATTCTCATGTGTTGGCGACTTGGCCTATTGCCAAAATTACCGTCATCTCTAGTTTGGATCATTTGAAAATTCCTGTCAACATTTGTTAAACTAAGAGGTAGCAAGAATTTTAATTAATTTTTAACCTTAATTAAATGATAGATATTGACACATACTGTAGTGTATTTAAAAAGTAATTGAAAAATTGAAAATTGTTTACAAAGGATGCTGCAGCCAGTTCGAAAGTATTATCCAATTTTTACATATGACTTGTCATATATTTTACATTGCACATTGCATTGCAGGCAGCATTGATATAATGATAAGATATCGGTAAAATCTTGTTTTGAAGCTAACAATACAATAACACAACATATAAATGAGAATTTGAAAATAAACGCATACGGGTTTCGCAAAACATTAACTAATCCGCATATATTCCGCATTTTAACAGTAATTTTCTGTTGCTAATGTTATTGTTATTATGCTTTTTTCTTCTCTTTCTTTCCTTGTTATCTGCTTTCATTTATATGACGGCTGATGGTGATATTTTCACTATTTGAACATTATTATGCTTAATCTCTCCCATGTCCATTAGTAATTAGTTTAATTAATACCTAATGTCGTGTACTGTATGTACTACACAATGCTTGTGCGTCTACATTGTTTGCGCGCATATGACTTGTAAGGTTGTGCCTTAGCATAACGCGTTGTCGGAGGAAATTGAGCACAGCAGGTTTATGGAAAGATGGTAAGCTTTCGAGTGATAATTACTTAAGCAGCTTGAATAGTTTTCCTGGACGGTGATTCTGAGTAAAGTGTTCTTCTGTCTCTCAAATTTTTGGGTTTTTTTTTTATTATTATTGTAATATGATCGATCATTCATGGAGTGACACAGTAATAGTCGGAAGGAAGCGAGGAAAAAGGTGGCCCCCTCCTAGCAGGTGTGTGTCCAATGAGTAAATGTTACGCCTTTGCCGACCTACTACAACTACGACCAAATATGGTACAAATACACCGGGATGACGATTCGCGAACACTCCCACACGGTAGGCGCGATTCTCTCCTGCTGGGCTACTCATTCGTCTTAGAAATTTATTTATTTTGCTATTCGGTTTTCGACAAATGTAGTTCATGTTCCGTTTTCTTGTCTGCTTTTTTCCTCTATTTTCCTGGCTGCTGGCTGTCCTTCTCCTGTTACATAATTTACGTCACTTTATTTTCTCGCTCGTTGGTCTATCTTTCGCTGAATTTGCCTAGCCATGTGATCGTTCGTTCGTCTGTTACTTTACCCATTTGTTTGTTTTCCTAACCAGCCTGATATGGTTGATCTACTCTGTAATTTCGTTTGTTCTTCTCTTTAGCTTTCCCTCTGTTTATGCACACATATGCGTTTTCTGTTCGAAATGGCAAAAAACCGTATCGTATGTCAGTGCAACGAAAGAAACTTGCAAGTAAATGTAACGCTTGCATTAATGCCCTTAATGTATCGGTCAATAAATCCTGGGAATAATATATAAATGCCGTCTCTAAGAAAAAATCCATATTAATTTTAAAAAGTATCAACTTCCAAACGAGAGTCTTCTAAATTTCATGCTTCTCCGATGGTTTCTGTATAAGTTCAAAAGGGGTTAGGCGTGGCACTTTTGTTATTTTCGAAATTCAAACGTTGTATAAACATATCTCTTAGGTATTGGCTTGGAAAGTATTATGACATCTCTTTTTCGTCGAAGACAGGAAGCTTTCGGCGACTTGCTACTTGAAGCAAAACTTTCTGAGCGCAATGGGCGGCCAAAGGAGGTAGTTACGCTAGACCAATTCAAAATAAAACGAACCGGGAATTATTATTTGTAATAAAAAAGTTAAGACGCAATAGATAGCCAAACTAATCTTAAAGATGTCAAAGGGCAGTATATTCACTATCTTGCATGGAAATATGTGGATAGTAAGAACCTTTCGCCAATAGATACCTTGTCTACTTACTGTTGAAGCGAAATCGTCAACACATTACTGATAAGATAACGGCATGAATTGAAGTTTGTATTACTGCCGCATAGAGATAATTTTCCGGACCTGGCTTGCAGCTACATATTATCTATTTGCAAATCTCAAAAATCATGCTTTAGGGAAAAGACTTCGATCAAATGGCAAAAACATTACGGAAGCTAAAGCGTATCTTGGTCAATTAGTCACGACAAGGACATCAAAAGGTTGGGCGGATTATATCGCTCCAGAAGGTGACTATATTGATGACAAATGCAATTTTGGAAAAAAGTATTTTTACGTTGTCCCGGAACGTAGTGAGCCAACAAGTTACACTAAATATCATAAGTATTACTTGATATCCAATTTACTTAAGAAGCGTGTAGAATGTTTTCCTCGAAAATTGTACATCCACCGCACACTGTACAACAGCAACATATTCACTATATTTTCCATTTATTTTCCCGCATAATTAATTTTAGTATCAGTTGTTCATAATTAATATATTCCATGATATAATTATGTGTGTAAAGGGGTAATAATTTTGAAAATTGAAACCAATAATTAATTTAAGGTAAATGTAAACATTTGACTATCGTTTCGAATTTTAAGTTAATTAGTTCAAGCAACGACCTGCTTACCCATTTACATGTAAACGTAAGAATAACTCTGTGAATTGCATTTCGATTTTAATTTCAGTTTTTTAATTTCAACTGCTTATTCTTTTAAAATCATTTGTAACAACAACAACAAAATATATATTAGAGTGTAAAGTTTCAATTATAAATATACGATAAATATATCAATCAGTCCTGTGATACTTACTGAAAGACTTATAAAATTAGTAAAATAACTGAATGTCATGCAATAAAAATTCTTAGAAAAAAAGGAAACACACAAAGGCACAAAGGTATAAATGATTTATATTTTTCAGTTTAACCTCCCTGTTCTGTCACATTTTTTATCTAATTTTTCTTTTCCAAATATTTCGTCTTAATACTATTCGTTTGTTACGTTGCACTCATGTATAAAAACACGTTCCATTGTATACGTATGCCGTATGAAATAGTTTGTGACATTAACCTGCGAAACGTACTACTTAACCACGTAAAGTTTTTTGTTTTTAAATTTCGTACTCAAACCAAACTGACATTTGGACAGTCTTAAGAGCATTTATGTCAGTTGCTTAAAAAAACACAAAAAAAAAAAAACAAAATATATAAATAAACCAAACTATGGATTCGTGAGAAAATGAATATTCTTTTGCATTAAATTTTTTTGTTACCAAAAATACAAATGGTAAAAAAGAAGCATTGAAAAAAGGATGTAAAGGACATGTATATATATATATATATCTGAAGAAGACCTTAAAACTATATGACAGCATAAATGACTTATTTTTGTAATATGGAGCATGCTCAAGGCATCAGCTAAAATCGTAAACTTAGCATAAAACAGCTGAAGAAGAATACTATACCTGGTGCAACATGCGCACGTACAAGGAGCATGTTTGCAGTGTCATAAGATGGTTATGACATAAAAAATATTATTACAAAATTTTTATTTCTCACTCGCAGAACTATAGGGCATGATTGTGCTGGCAAGAAATGGAGAGACAGACAGCTGGACATACAGGCGGACAGATGTTCAGAAAAACAAATGGACACACAGACACCGAGTTGACAGACAGATGACCAAATATTCATTTGGAGGTATAAATAAAAAGAGAGGACTAGATAAACGAGCAGAGAAATGAACAATTAGGTATCCTAACGAAACTGTGGACGGAAAAGTAGGTGGCTAGGCAAAATTAGGGCTAAGTAGAGAAAGAGTAAGACAAATAAGATGTGCAGGCAAACGGAGTGTTGTAAAGATTTTCAATTATCTCAGCATTGTTCCGTTCTCGATTGGCTTTACCCTATAAACTTAGATCCCTTCGATTAAGTTCCCAATTAAACTCAATTCAAATTAAATTATATTAAAAACGGGCTCATTTCGGCAGTAGTTTTTTTTTTTTGCCAATACTAACATTGTAAATTTCAGTCTCGTTCTTTTAATTCCTTATGATATCTGCGCTGACAATAAAACGTTAACTTTCGTAGAATTTCTGAAGTGTTATCCACTGTTTAAGTCTCGGCTTGCTACTGTTGTCCTGTCGATCTATATCATAATATCTTCGCCGTCCTTTACCTCTTCATAGTCTCTAACACAAAATCTTACTAGTTTTACGCTATCACAAAGAGGCTAAGTACATACGGAAGTAAACCTTTGCTCGCCGTGGATTTGCGCTCTAGAAGAATGATTCTGCAGATGCAATTTCTTCGTACACTAGGTTGACATTGTCGTGATTATCTTTGCTCAGCCGAATGATGTCTTCCTTTAAATTAGTTATCAACACGAATATCAGCGAACCTTTCCTATTCTAGTTTGACAGGCCGTTATGACTAGTCATTAATCCTAAGAGAAAGCATAGCATTTGTCATAACTCTTGCAATCTTTAGCTAAATTTGGTATTTAGAGCTATAGTCACAATAAAATTTTCTGATATCAATTTTCCTTAAATAAAGCAAAGTTGTTAAGTCATGTTACTACGTCTCTGTGCTGTTGTTCAGAATACGATTGTTGTACGATATACGGTAGTATACTTACGTATTTATCCCAAGTTTAGACGTATCCTAGAAGCCCATAATCAAGGATGAAGTCTACGACCTAGAACGAAAATAACGGACAATTTTAGTCTCTAGAAAATGGAACAAATAGTTATAAGTTTCGATAGTAGTACAAGCAGATCTACGGAAAGGTGAATTGACATGTAGAGAGAAAGACAAATAAACAAAAAAGAAATCAAGGTATGTCAGTAGGTAAACAGGGCATGCCGTCACCCATTGCTGACTGCCTGAGCTATAAAAAATCGGAGCTCTAAAAGGCGAGCTATTGCCTTGTAGACGGCAGTGCTTTTTTTTCGAATATACTCCTCTCACCCTTTGCTGCATGGTATAAAAATACATTGATAAATGGATAAATTATTGGCGATTGGATTGATGCCAAAATGGTCAACATTTACGCAACAACCAGGAAGACATATTTTTGAAAATTTTTTCCCAAGAGAGCAGCAAAGGTCACTCCGCCTAGTATTTAGCTTGCAAGCAATCTCATCATTGTTCCCCAATAAAGTGAACATTTTATTAAATAAAGTGCTTATGTTAAGCAAAAATTAAAATATTGACTTGTTACTGCTCAACCTTTTTGCTGGAAGTATACCGGATGAAATACGTAGTAGGTTTCAATGTGCGTATTGCCAAAATCTTCAATTACTCTCGACATTTATAAATTATAAAAAATAAAAAATAAAAAAAGGTATTTGCAATATTTATATATGAATAAGAGTATGTAAAATTATTTCTCTTGCTAGTAATTAATACTGAACCCTATTAAATAGTTTGAATTATTAAAACTTAAAAATTAGATTTCAGTACCTCTAGAACGACATATCTGTAACATACTTATACATATCCTAAAGGTAGTAATTGAAATTTTATCTTTAGGCATAAGGAATTTCTTTTGCCAGCCGTCGCATGCATGTCGATAAATATCGTCACAAGGATCAATAGTTGAATCCATTGCTTCTAACAAATAAGATACTGCTCGCACACATTCATCCTTAAGGGAGATTTCTGTATTGTAACAGTGGCTAGCAGCATAATCCAGCACCAAATAATAAGCATTCAATGCTTACAGTCGCATATGTTGCTGTGGGTGTAAATAGCTTCATTAATCTATTTCTTCAATGGTTTTGATGGACAGAAAGACGTATACGCACTGAAGGAGTCTCTTCCTCGTTATCATATGTAACTCTAAGGGCTAATCTTTCCATATCCTTAAGAGGTATTTTTCAATCCTTTACTTTTATTTATTTAGTTTTTTTTTTTTAATATTTATTTCAGACACACGCAAATTGTAAGAAATAAGATTTCAAAGAATTATATATTCATTTATTCATTCAACATAAAATGCAAATTGAATGTGTTATTATGTGATGAAAGCTACAAAGAACATCAAAGTCACAATAGCACTAATTACTTTATTACGGTACTGCACACTTAAAAACACGAGTTGCTTATTTGACACGAACAACTGCGCTGTTTGACAGAGAAATTTGAACTGTTATGTTACATCGGTGGCAAAAATGAATATTGAAAGAAAGACATCGCCTTAAATGCAATCAAGAACTGGCCCAAGTTTCAAGCGATATACTCTCTCTAAGGATGAACTCGAAGAAATAGGTGATGGCCATAACCACGCGTTGGGCAATCGGAATTTGTGTGTGCAAAAATGAAACGGGCCATAAAATCTGCTGTCCATAGCACTCGAGAAAGAAAAGGTAATAAATCAATAAAGAAATTTTTCTACAATTTTAAGTATGTAGAGTGGTTCAGTTGTGTGCGTGCATGTGTGTGGCAAAAGTGTCTCTGAAAATTCCTAATAAAATTTTAAGGAACTTTGAAGAATTTCTTTTCACACTTACCTACTTACGCATATTAACACACACCAAAAAAAAGGAAAAGAAACGAAACTTAGCTTTCGCTTTAAATGATTTCGGTGCTGCGAATAACGACGATAGCGTCACTTAATATTAAACTATAAACTTTGTTTTCTCATAGTGATTTTATATGTAATCAATAACGCTGACATTGGATTTAATTATCAATAAATTGAGTTTGATTAATGGCAACAGATTTTATTGGCAGTAATTTAATCATAAACAGGATAATAATCACAACCATCAGCAACGCCATTATTCATGTAACGACGTAAAAGATAGTAATAAAAAAATTATGAAAATATCGGTGATTGTGTTTTATGTTTGGTTACTATTCAATGAAATTTTACGATTTTTCTTCAAAACTGTCTTTGCAAAAAGGTTTGAGTTTTATTGATATTGATTTTATTAAATCGAGCCTTCCATAATGTGCTTTAACTTCGAAGTAAATAAATTGAAATCAGTTTCTCTTTACTGTCACCTTGAGTTCTTTTTTTTTTTTTTTTTTGCTTCGGGTTCCTTGTATTCTAAATTTTTTTCTTACGTAACGAATAAAGCAATCATTAGTTGATGTTACATCATTAAAATAAAGGTCATTAGGTTTCGCAATCATGAGCATCAATAACATGAAACAGCCTGCAAACGCTGTTCCTAGAATTGCCGCCCAATTTCGTTGATGTGATTATACAAGTGTGGTTGTGGTAGTTAAAGATTTTTGTCATTCGCGAAATTGAAATGAAAACTTGATTAGCGACGACATTATTTCTGTAAATCTGGTATTGCTTTCATTTCAAATGCGAACGCTAATGGCATGAAAGTGTTCTATGCTCATTCACTTAACACTTCGTAATGGCAACGAATGTAGAACACTTTCTGAATGCAGATTTGGAAGAAAAATTTAGTGGAAAGTTGATCTAAGTTGTGTTACGTACTTTGTAACTTTGTAAGAGATTTTTCATATATGAGAAGCAAATTTGTTTACCCGTTTGGATCCCCCACTTAGTCTTAAGTTATTTGTATTTAATTAGGCGCAAGTGTTTTTATGAATTGTTAGTCTCTTTATTGACTACAGTGGAGGTAGTGTTGCCTATTATACAATGTTAACCATTCTGTGGTTTCGGTTGAGATTCAGATCAAACTTTTTTTTTAATATATTTCTTGCACTTTCCCACTATTTGTAAAGTGCAACTTCATTCAAATTTCCTCTATGGGACATGTTGAAGGACTGGATTTTTATAACATATTTTTCAATGACTTGTCTGTACACAGCGGGCAATATTGTTGTCGGATCTTCGTTTTCAAAGCGGGAAGAGTTTGAGAATCGCTCCCATAAACACGTTCTTTTGTGCATTTTCACGAAAAAATCGCAGCGATGAGACCTCCACGATATTTGCACATCACCAAACATGAAATTACCTGTCCGGTCAAAACGCGCTGCGTTGTGGCTTCTGGCATCGTCTTGTTGAAACCGCATATCTACAGCATCTATATCTCCAATTTCACGCAAGAACAAATTCGTAATCATGTGGCTGTAGCAATCAGAATTTGGGGATTTGTGTCTGACCCTCATTCCTTACAATGACTTTTTGGAAATGCAATAGTCTTTCGGCAGTTACTTTCGGATTTTCACTAGCGACAATTTTGCTTCTTGGCGTATCTATCAAACGGAAAATTAGTGTGATCATCATCGCGTCATCACTGAAGAAAATTCAATGCCACCCAAACAGCGCTCTTTAAGCACACAATCAACTTAGCTTCAGTATTTGTCTTAGCTGAATTTCAAAAAGGATGAAGATGCAAATTCAAATGCAAAGTGCGCCATAATGTGCGGTAAGCTAGGGCCAAACGCTGTGCGCGCCATGTGATGGATAAATTTGCATCTT